>VZTA01005503.1:162130-181837 GCA_013398855.1 Mohoua ochrocephala | reverse complement strand
AAAAAAAAAAAAATCACCAAAACTTATTTCTTTCCCTGTTTTCATAGAACCATTCCTGGTTTCTTTAGGTTATACTTGCTTTTCCTGAGCCTGAGTATCTGTAGCTGAAAGGTGTCATAACCCACCATGAAATGGCTTCATGCAGCAGAAACTCAAGTCAGGCACCAACCCCAAGTATTTGCTGAATCAGAGTCTTTAGTTGTATTCAGCCATAAAAGTGAGGTGCAACGAGAGGGCTTGAGCAACGGGTTCCCTCTCTCAAAACACGATATTCACCAGTAAAACATCTAACCCAGGGAAGGGACAGAGGAGTGAGGAATTAGGAGAAGGCACGAAGCTGTGATGCACAGTACCACCTAGTGACAGAGCCCGGCTGCATGAGAAGGGCAACCCTGCATTTGCAAAGTTCAGGGTCCGTTTGCCCGTCCCCTCCTTAATCCGATCTCCCAACCGCGCCACATCCACGACCATCTCCTCCGGGCGGAGGGACAGCACCATTCCAGGTGCTGCTGGGTTTTTTCCTCCTCTTCATGGTTTCTTTTTTGCAAAGCAGGGGTTGGATAGCCAGGGCTCCTCGTGTCCCAGCAGAGGCAGCAGCGGGTGCCGTCTCGTTGGCTGTGTGGGGTGTGCAGGTTGGGCTCAGCGCGCATCTCCCACTGAATCACCCACGAGGAATTTCTCAGTGCATTGTGCGAATGGGGAAGGGAAAAATGCAAGGTCCAGTGAGTAATGCAGCCTTTCAGGGCATCTGAAATGAAAAGAAATGCCACAAACTTGTTCCATTTGTAGCAACGATGTGAAAGAGCAGTGTGACAGGCTCTGCTCAAGACCAGGCTTGTAACCTTTTCCATTAATTTCTTTTCAAAGAATTGCTTATTGAAGGCTAAGCTGCTTTTTATAAGCCTTGGAGGCTGAGTGTGTCTTTGCCCTTTTTTATTATTATTGCTGCTCCTCTCCCTTGCTCTCTTTTTAGAGAAAGCAGTTACTGTACAGTGGTGGTGTTTCTCTCTCTGTAGCTCTCTGAGACAAGCCCAGCATCGAGATGGGAATTTTGTCACCTTTTGGCAGCGGTGGGATTGCATACAGCAAAGTGAACTCGAAGAAATCCAGTTTGTGGAATTTCCCCATATTCCAGCCCACAGATTTACCCATGATCCAAGCAAATGTGCTTAAAAGAATTTGACTCCTTCTCCTCATTAAGGTCCCTGCACACACATTCTGGAGCGAGGGCTAAAAGGCTCCGCTCAGTCTCCGTGTGTGGGTGAGCGAGCAGAGGCGACTCCGTGTCTGGGGTGCTGTCCTGCAGCTTGTGGGAGGCAGCACAAGAGCACTGCACCTCCCTGCGAGGCACATGCAAGGCTCCTGCACACATTCTGCCCTAAATGTTTGTGTGAATTACAGCGGGGCTGGGGCCTGGGGCCACTCTGTGCTCTGTGCTTTGTGTGAACAGACAGGATGGGGGTGTGTGCAAGGTTAGAGTTAGGGTCAGGGTTAGTGTTTGGGGTTAGGGTTAAGGTTAGGGTAGCCTTCTCATCCTCTTACCGAGGGAAAGGCTCCCCAGGGAAAGGATATTCAGGTCCTCTCCTGGTCCTCAGCAAGAAGCTTCCCTAGCTGACGGGCAGTCTCTTGCTTGCACACCAGGCAAGCTGAGATGATTTTCTTAAACTGACATCCCTTCCCTGACTTTCCCTAAAGACTGGATGGGAACCCAAACACCAATGTTGCCTTTCTTTCAGTTGCTAAAATCTCCTAAATCACTGGAGTGAAAAAAAATAGCACATTCATTGGGGCCACCAACATGATTTTTCCTGAAAAGGTAATGTAGGTCCCCTGAGTGCACTGATCCCAGCAAGAGCACCTGCTCACTGCCACCCATGGAACGAGGCCTCTCATGCACACGGCCATCCCATAGCAAATGCACCATTTCCAGCATGATTTCTTCTTAGCTTTATTCTTCTTGAGCTCATTGCTTTTTTCTTTCCTGCAATCCATGGTGCTATGTCCAGCTCCCGAGCATGGCAGCTCTGGAGAAGCTCCTGCAGCTGGGTAAACACTCCTGAGTGAATGGGGCCCTTCACAATGGAGTCACCAGGAAATCCAAACACTGTAAAGGCCAACAGTTCAGCGGGGACATAATCATGTCATTACAACCCAAGCACCAGGAAAACACAGTCTGAATTGAGTTGCACCCCAAACAATAGGTTTTCCACCCCACAGATCTCCTGGAGTGGCTGTTTCCCTCTTGACTTCGTTCAGCCATTCTGCAGACGGATATTAGGATCTTCCCCCCCCACCCAGGATGTTTCAGCTACAATAGGCTGCACCAGCCCCATTCCCCTTACAGGCCTGCTGTCAGTGTGGAGAAAGGATGGAGGGATGATAAATGCAGAAATATTAACAGGCTGATGTCTGTCCATGTTTGTACAGGGGTCAGTGTGAATTATGACAGTGAATTTACTGCTGACTTATACCAGGCTGATGGAGAGCTGGGTCAGGTTGGCTGCTTCCACAGGCAGAGGGTTACATGGGCTTTTAGGCAGCAGGGTGAGGAGCAGAAGTGGAGGACTCTCTATTCCATAATGTTTTTCCCTGGCATGTGGCAACAGGTGTTGGAAATCCAGTATAATTTATTTCTGTGCATTTGTACAGTGGCTGTGTCCACTGTGGTCTCTTCTGGCTCTGGATTCGTTGCTTGGACCCATACAGGCTCCCTTTCCCCAGCACGTACTAATCGTATATGTTTTTCTGGAATGCGATTGCATGCAAAGCAACTCTCATTAATCTCTGTCCGTCGCTTCAAGGCAAACTTTCTCTGCTGTAAATTGCAGATTTTACCAGGATCTGACCTTGAACAGAGAAGCCAATACAATACGTGCTGCTATGGGCAAACTGGCTGTGAGTCTCAAGTGAGCAAGCACCAAGCCAAATCCCGAAGTCCAGAATTAGGCAGCTTTATAGTAACTGAGGAGCTGGCTCACTGCGCTATTGGCATACGTGGAAATTAATCATATCCCGCAACAATGTCCACAGGATGTGTTTGATTTATTACTAATCCTGTACACTCTTGCAGCTGCTGATGTGCTGCCAGAGGGTACCGTAATGATGCAGCTGGCACCCCTGTCGTGACAGCCATCAGCACAGCCAGTGCCTGGTGCTGGATCCATCATCCTCAGCGTTTGCTACCTGAGCTGAAAAATCAAGCCCTGGAGCTGAGAGTTGAAGTTTGTCTCCTATATAAATAATAAGGTTTTATTAGTCTTATATATTCTTATAAAATGATAAGAATGTATAATGTGCCCAGACCAGGGGAGGGTGTGTGAAATAAGAGATAATTTCAAAATACTCAAATCTGCAGAACGAAACAGATCTTGGCTCAGCCTATGTGAGTTTCTATCACCCAGCTGCCCCATGCTGGGCAGTCAGTGGTGAGGTGTGTGGGGAAGCTGTGCATCACCCTGAGGCCGAGATGGTTTGTAACTGAGAATAGAAAGACACAGCTATGGCAGCGCTGTCTTCCCAAAACACATCTGACCCTCATGAGATTAGGCCATTGAAAGAGGATATGGAAGAAATTAAATTCTCATTCTCTGAGGGTCTTTTGCCTTGTTTTAGTCCTGGGCCCTGCCTGATAAAAGGCATCTCAGATTTTAAAATTCACAACCCAATGTTTGGAAAAATTGAAATATATTGACTGCTACAGCATTTATATTACATGTTTTTCTTAAGCCTAAAAAAAATTTGCAAATTAAAGCCTTTTTTTATTTTTTTGATAGGGAAAGTCAAAATAAATTGGTGTGAATGTTCCCGCTTTTTCACAACCAAATATGACTTTTAGAAAAACATAAATTTCCAGGTCATTTTGTCATCAGTACTTTCTCTGCCAAAATACTACTTTCATCAACACCTTTCCAGTTTACCAATGAAGCCCCTTGGCTCAGGGGCTGGTCATGCAGGCAGCGTTAAATGAGTCTGCTGATCAGGAAAGGGCTGTGTCCATTCCCACCCCAATGGGCTCGTTAGTGGTACCAGTGACAAAAGGAGATTAGACTTATTCAGTTTAGCTCACTTCCCACAGAAGAACCTGCTTTGTGCAGAACACAAGAGTCTGATTTTCAGAGCAAGGGCGATGTATTTCCGAGGGTGACGACGAAATGCGAGGTAAGATAACTTCTGAAGAGGGTCCCACTGAGCTCAAGGTTGCTTCAAAAAGACCTTTCTCCTCTAGGGTGTGCAGTCATGTCATGAGTTAGGCCTGGCTTTAAATCCCTCAAAATCAGAGACTGAGTGGTAGGGCTGGTTTAAATGCACATAAATCATAGCCATGGACATCAAATATAAGGCTTTACCTGTTTAATTAACACTGGGATCGTGTTTTTGCCTGATGTCCCCATCTCTTTCCACCCTGGCCAACAAAGCAGGGGAAAGTTGGTGCATGGCAGGAGACCACTGCATCATCTGGAGACCCTTCCCCAGGGCAGGGTCCTCCTCCTCCAGCACAGGCAGGACATCTGTGACCCAGTGTGGGTGACCCTGGGGCAGAGATCCCGGTCAGACGTCGCCCAGCCTGGCTGTTAATTATCCCGCAAGGAAAGGGAACCAGCTGCGCAAATCATGAAACCAGAGCTGTCAGCATCAGAGGGGATTCGCACTGGGGATGACAGGCATGACCTGATTTTCATGCTTTCTTTTTTTATTTGGTGACATGCTGTCATTCAGTGAATAATCTGGAGTTTTTGTCTCAGGAGTTTCTCCCTTGTTCCTTCAGTACTGAGGATAACCAAGGTGTGGGGATGAGGGAGAGCAGTCCCACAGCTTCAAATGCCCCAAACAACACAGTCTGTTGCAGCTGTGTAACTCTAGTCATCCTGGATGCATAAGGTCTTGCTAAATGGTGATGGTACACAATGTACAGCACCTTCAGGATCACCTTCAAAACTTCTTCAGCACAGTCACCCACTA
Source organism: Mohoua ochrocephala (assembly GCA_013398855.1). Classification (NCBI taxonomy): domain Eukaryota; kingdom Metazoa; phylum Chordata; class Aves; order Passeriformes; family Acanthizidae; genus Mohoua; species Mohoua ochrocephala. The sequence goes on along the minus strand of VZTA01005503.1, from coordinate 176,878 downwards.
GCCCTGGTTCTCACTGAAATACATCCTTCACTAGAACAACAACTTTACGTCAATTTTGCACATAAACACATGCAAGTGTGTGGGGAAGAGCCCTTAAAACAGGCAAACTGCCAGCCTTTTTGCAGCAACCTTTGGTTTTATTCTGTGTGCATGTTCAAAGAGGGAAAGGTGGGTTCTAAGTTAGGATGTTCCTTGTTGTGCCAGGAATGGAGATACAAGTCCAAAAAGCCGATTCAAACACTTCAGAAAGTGAGGTTGGTTTCTCAGCACCTGGGATTCAGCATTTACTCGAACATCACCCCAAAATGAGTTGCCTCAAGTTAATGCAAGCCTGAGTCTCCATCTGAGCTGAACCAGGCTCTCTGTGTGCCTAAAGGTGACATTTGGCACACGATTTCTCGGCACTGCACCAGGGCAGCATTAGGCACCAAACACTTTGCATGAGATGTGGCAGCATGTTTAGACATGTGGACATTCAGGCCTGATTTCCCAACCAAAATCTACCATATTCAGCAGAATCTTGCTTTAATCCCTCCTAGCTCATCAAGCTGTTGATAATTAAAAATCATAATTATATTAGAATAGTAAGCCATCAATTATTAGAGACTACAGAAAGAGAAATGAAAACATTCTCTAATTTCATGCTGTTGCAAACTGATTTTGACAGACTCTCTGCTGACAGCACCTTGCATCTGCCATGCTGAGCACAGCAGCAGGCTCAGTACAGGTCACTGCCTAAATGGGGGCTGTATTTTTATTTTAGTACATTGCAGATCTTTTATCCAGGGGGAAAAGGAGGCTCAGGGGTGATCTTATCACTCCCTGTGATTGCAGCCAGGTGAGGGTTGGACTCTCCTCCCAGTGACAGGAGGGGAAATGGTCTTAAGCTGTGCTAGGGCAGGTTCAGGTTGGACATTGGGAGGACTTTCTTCACAGAAAGGGTGATTAGACATTGGAACGGGCTGCCCAGGGAGGTGGCAGAGTCACCATCCTGAAGGTGTTTAAGGAAAGCCTGGTTGTGGCTCTCAGTGCCATGGTCAGGTTGACAGGGTGGAGTTTGGTCATAGGTTGGACTTGATGATCTCAGAGGCCTTTTCCAACCTCACTGAGACTGTGAGTCTGTGATTGCTGTAGGGTCCAGCAAAAGGTCTGGATGCTGTAGCACAGGGAGAAATGTGCACTTTCACAAGCATCTTCTGTGCCCACATAGCACACATTAAAATGCAGGGCCAGTTCCTCCTGCCTGGCCAATGCTGGAGGCAAAGCAGCAGCAAAAGCACTTTTTGCAGTGATTTTTGCCGCCATCCTCGGGGGTCTCATTCCCCAGGATGCCTCGGGTGGCTTTGGGTACCCAGTGCTTCCCACAGCTACAGGCTCAGGAAAGAATCAGAGCATCATGGTTGCTCAAAAAAGGCAAAGCCCACAGAAAGCTGGGTTATGTTTATGCCTCCAGAGTGGGCTGGCGTCCTCAAACACCCCTTAGGGATGCTGCTGCCATAATTATGGTCCTTCAGCTGCTGCCAGTAGTGCCAGGGCACTTGGCTGAAGAAGGGAGCAGCGAGGCACAAGGCACCTGCTCCCATTCCACCTCCCAAACTTCCAGTGAGGTACAAGGAGCAGCACTGGAGAAACAGCCCTGTCTGCATGGATACCCATCCACAGGGGGCTGTGCAGTGGGTGCTGGCTTTGTCATATTTATGTAACTTTAGGCTCTGTTTCAGATGAAGACGGGGGTTTGGGCAGGCCAGCTCCCTGGTGCTGCTCTGTAATTCAGTCTAAATGCCACTCTTCCCTTGGAGGCAACCAGAGGCCACTGCAGATTGCACTGGGGGTTAGCCACAACCTTCAGAAAACTATGGAAAAATACGCTGTGTCCGCTGTCCTTTGTGAAAATGCTAAATAACAGCCTGCCAAAGTTGGTAAATATTCCATGGAAGGCACAGGAGGCCACAAAGTGCATGTTTTATCAGCCGCCAGTACAACATTTGCATCTGGCAGAGATCCTGCTCTGCACCCAGAGCCACGTGAGTTTTCAGCATTAGCATTGCGCCTTGAATGCATTTTTCACCCGACCTCCTCGTTTCTAGGGATGCCATTATCAGCAGAGGACCTGGTTTTATTATTAAGTAGCAAATCAATCTGGCTATGCTGAGCACAATCCAATTATTGCTTGTAGTTACTGTAGGCTGAAGAAGTCATAAATAAATGAGCACGGTATTTAACATTTCAGTCCCACCACAAGCACCCGGACCCTTGTTCACACCCTCTGTGTGAACGGCTTGGTTTAGGGAGGAGTTTGGGTAGGCATGGCAGGGCAGCACTGTCAGAAGGCAGATCGTGGTGCTCCACGAGGGCCCAGACCACTGCAGGATAACAAGGGGTAAATGCAGATACTTTTTTCTTTTGTTTCCCAGCATGAAGGTCAGCAGGGGCCTCGGAGCAGAGCGAACTCATGTGTCAGTCCGTGGGTGCAGGAAAGCCAAGAAAAGGTGCTTTGTGAAGCCCCAGACAGCTCCCAAGGGGACACGGCTGAACCCAGGGCTCTCTTTCCTTCTCTTACCACCATACCCAAAGCATCCCAGATGTTTGGTTTTGGGTTTCAAACCTTACTTTTAGAGGGTTTGGGTTGTTCAGTGAAAATAAAGCATCCTCTAGTATACTAGTTACTCATTACCTCATTAGCACAATGATGTATGAACAGCCACACAAGTATGACAAAGCTCAGCTGCAAGATAAACACGTCCACTGCTAAACCGACTCATTTTTAAAAGAATTCTTTACATCTGACTTTCTTCTGGTTTGGTTTTTTTTCCTCTCTTGTTCTCTTCCTTTCTCCCAGACTGCTTTCCTACTTCTAACTTCAGTTGTCCCAGTTTGTGCAAGCTGTCACAAGGGCTGGAAGGAGGGAAGGTGTCCCCATGCAGACAGCCTGCAGGGACCTGCCACACAGGGCCTGTGTCTGTGTCCGTGTCCGTGTCCCTCTCCATCCCCAGTCAAAGCAGCGCAGAACTCTGCCCATGCAGTGCTAGTGGTGAGGAGGGTGCTGGTGTTTAACTTGTGTACTCACTTATATTCAACTCTAGGGTCAAATGAAAAATTTTTTCTAAGCTATTGCTATTACTACTACTATTACTGTTACTACTACCACTATTATTATTATTGTTATTGTTATTATTATTGTTGTTATTGTTATTATTATCTGTTTCTGCCAGGGAATGTATGAAAATGACATTTGCCATTCTGCACCATCATTTATGTGATTTTGTTCCTGGACGCTTGGTAGTGCAGAAATCAGTCTTCTTCACTAGTTCGGAAGAAAACTAGCGAAGCATCAAAGCAGGTGGCAGCTTCTTGATTCTGTTTGTCGGAAGCAGCAAGCTGTCCTCAGCCATCCGGCAGTCTAAGGATCTTGTTTTGAGGGAATAAAAGGATGAGAGGGAAATGGGGTATTTCCTATGGATTGCCTTGTTTATTTGCTTGGGCTTGCTTGTTTCTCTGCAAGGGGAAATCAGCAGGAAAAAGAATCTCTAGTGAAAGCCATGAAAAGGGAGGACTTCCAGATTTCCCTCCAGATATTTTGCACAGCCCTACATGAAATATTTAGTAAGCTGCTACTGAAATCAACTCCTCTCAGGGCTTGTGCTTTCCTTCCCTGACAGCAATAGAATGGCCTGTTTTGGGGTCTCCACTCTCCAGGTCTGGGTGCTGGCTGTGTTTTAGCTGAAATAACCATCTGAAACCTTGAGAACTGAAATCCTCGTTCCTTGAGGGAGCCTTGTAACACTGTCCTCCCTCCCATGGACACAGTGGCACAGAAAGCCACTAGGACCAGCCATATGCCGATCTCCAGAGCTTTTCCCATGGGTTTGAAGAGCAGAGCAGCTGCTGCACACTGTCCCAGCTGCTCTGGAGAATCAAAGGCTAGAGCACACTGCACACAGACCCAGTGCATCATCCTAAAATGTTAGAAATCTAGTGACATGACTTGAAAAACCTATTTCTAGGTAGGCTGTAGCCCAGAGGCCTGAATTCAGAGGTCACGAGATTTCTCACTTGACTTAGGAAGTGGCAGCAGAAGGCAGCAGATTTCTGTGTACTGGCACAACCCTCAGAGACTTGACTGTAGGTCTGCACCAGCTCAAAATCTGAGTACGTGTGCTCTTCCCTAGAGGGTTTATTTATTTTGGCCACATGCTGGTGGAAGTACCCAGCCCAGCACTGGCAGCTGCAGGAGCAGCAAATGCTGTAAGGGCTCTGGGAATAACCTCGGAGAGAACCTATGTGATCACCACTGGAAAAACCCACCATTCACCACCAATTATCACACTCTAGGTCTCAAGAGAGGCTACAATTATTCCCTGCTCCAAGTCTAGAGCAAATCAGCGTTTTTCCAGTAATTGCAGTCTAGTAACTATTGTAGATGTTGACTTTTTAATAGCAAACACTGCTCAAGCATTAGATTTACAGTCATGTTAGTTAGCTTTAGTGACTTGGGAATCAATTACCTTGCTGTGGAACATGACCAAAGATTATAGGGTAGCCCATGTAATAATTTACACTGCCATCTACGAGGGAAACTGTAACTTCAGTGTTTCACGCAGACAGACACCCTGTTTGCACAGCAATAATTCCAGTAATAACAGCCATAAAAAAGGGAAAAGGGGAAAAACAGTGACTACAAAATAGGGGGAGACCTGTGTAGAGAGCACTGGGAGGTGCTGGGAACTTTGCCATTCTCAATGATTTTTCAGAATGATAATGGTGGTAGCATTTGGTTAATGACTGTGTTTTCCCAGCTCAAGTCACTCGGGTTGATGCTGCACGGCCCTGCCCAGAAGAAGGCTTGTCCCAGCCCAGGCACTGGGACACAGCCACTGTGTTGTGTCACCAGCAACACAAATCCCACTGCCAGCCCTCTTGATTGGTGCCAGCACTGCTGATTTCCAGGATCAGTTTTATAGGCAGCATTTTGCCCATTTTCTGCCCACCTCTCTGCTGCCCAGCACTTGTTCCCACACTTGACTCTTTTATCCCACTTGGGGCAGGAAAAACTTGTGCCTATTTCTCCAGGCCCCTCTGCACAAAGAACACATCCTTCCTTTAACTCCTCTGAAACAAGACCACCCAGGTCAGCTTTTCAGTCTGTGTTTCCAAGCAAGTTATGGAGAAAGAGCATTTAATTAATGTTTTTCCTCCTGCAAAGATGTTGCCGCTGTGACCCTTTAACTATTGGCTTTGTTCATCTTTCTCTCATTTATTTCCCATTTATTTCAGTCCTCCCTTCACATGAAGCTGGCAGCTGAGCTTTTGGAAGCCTCTAGGTACAGTAGTCCCCTCACGAAACAATAACCAGAAAAATTATATAAAAACTGGTTACTGTCATTATAAAATGAACTAGGACAGAGTCTTCCATATGCAAATATTCATCACCATACAGTAAAAAGTTTCTACTAACATATCAGACTATTCCCTTGACTCTAACCAGCAGAGCACACTCCGTTTTCAAAATTACTAAGGGTCAAAAATATTAAGACTGCTTTAAAATAATGGAATTAATACTTATATATATACATATAATTAATGCGTAGAGTTGGGCTCTATTCTCCTTCACCTTCTGGATTGAGCCCAGAAGAGCAGGTTTTCAGAAAAATGTCATCTATCATGAGGTTTGGCAACCTTGCACTCTCAGATCGTAAGGTCACTGTCACTGCAGCAAGGCAGCTGTCTCTGGGACAAGGAGGAGGGGCAGAAGTGTCTGACTGCGAGCCAGGGGACGGGAAAATTAGCATTGCTCTAAAGGAGGAGCCTGAGCTACGGTGGGCAAATAGCATCACTGCCCCTCTGAGATGGTCCAAACCCGCCGGGGACGTGTGACCCTACTCCAGCCACGTGCCCATGGGATGGGGACACCCAAGCCATGGTCCCCAGAGAGCAGCTCAGCCCTGTCGCCATCCATCGTGGTGGCTCCTAAGCAATTTGCAGAAAAGAGGAGAGCCTTTTATCATTGGTTTCCTCTGTTACATCTTGAATGTGCAAAGGATAATGCATGAATGTAATCAACTCCTAATGCAGGAGTTTGTCCCAATTTTGGAGGTGCAGTTTATTTGTATTTAGTTGCAGCTAAGCAGTGATTGCAAACGTCAGGGACTGTGGAGCATTTGGGTTTTATTCCCTCTCCTACTCCCATACAGCTTTCCATAAGACTTGCTGCAGAATTGCATTGCTTCTTTTGCCTGAAAATATGTATTTCACCAACCATGACTGTGTTTAAGCCTGTTCAGTTGCTTTAAAAACAGCCCTTCCAACACACTTAATATGAAAATGTTTTCAGTGTACTCAAAATCTTATCAACAAAGAGTGCAGTCACCATCACAGTGTTCCTGCAAAGCCAAACCTCAAATATTAGTGAGTTTGTTGTATAGCTTAATTGCCAGGTGTCCTTTCTGACCAGTGGAACATGCTGCTACAGCTAATCTGAATATAATTTCTTGCCATTTTTTCAATGAAACAAGCCCAAAGAGCCATTGCAAAAGGTATCACTTTAACAATAGTTGATTCGTGTGTTATGTCTGAAATCTATAGTCACCTCTCAGGGTTTAATGAGTTACACTTCACACTCTTCTTAGGATAGAGAGAAGTGTGTTATGACCAAACTCAGGTTGTAGGCGAAGATAGAGGGATAATACAAGCCAAAATGTCACTGAGAAATAGGTGGGAGAGAACAGATTCAACCGTAATCACAACCTCTTCCATCTGAAAAACAGGCACCTAGTTTTCCTTAGCCCAAAGACTGCAACAACCCTACAGAACTGCAGAAACTACCATTATGCTAGCCATCAGGTACTGGGGTTTTGGTAGTTGAGAAGTTCAGTGGAGCTCATCAGTCTTCAGAGACAAAATAACTCCTGTTTCCCACTCCCAGCAGTCAGGGTGGTCACGGGGAAAAGGTGCTACAGTGCAAATCCCACATCTTGTCTGAAAATCCAGCTCTGAGGTAGTGTCAGCCGGGTTACAGATGTTCTCAAAGTGGGGATTAGATGTATAATGATGACTTTTTATGAATCAGCACTGATCCATCCATCCTTTCCTGCAAAAATGGAGCATGGATGACAAGCTGAGAGAGGGGAGCATCTTTGAAGCCACAGCTACTAGGTAAGATGTTCACCCTTTCAATGCAGAGGCTCTGTGGTTTCAGACCTCCCCAGGACATATGAATTTCAGCTTCTCATCTCTTATTTTTGGGGAGAAATATCTATGCCACTTATCCTACAGCCTCACGTGTGTCTGCAAGGCCTGTTACAGTCATCAGATGAAAGACAAAAAGAGTCCTCAAAGAGGCATCAATACCCAAGACTCCTCTGTCCCAAACAGCAGCCAGCAAGGACTGCTGAGTCCCATCACTGGGACACTTCCAGGCTCTCCTGCCCTTCTCAGGGCCGGTCTTTAGCAGCTCTGGGTCTGTGTGGCCCATGCAAACAGAGTTAGACATCACAGGGACATCACAGTTTGGAGCAAAGCATGCAGACCCCGAGGTGCTCAGAAACCAGACCACCACTGTATGGAGAGGAAATGAGCAGCCTTTGTGGAGTGCACCCAACAAACCCTTCAGTCTCCTTAGCTGAGGGTTCATAGTCCTGTGGTGACCACCCTGGACAGGGTATCAGGAGAGCTGGGGTTTATTCCTGGTTTGCCTCAGTAATGAAAAGGAAATGGTTTTCAGACAAGCAATAGGAGCCCATGCTCCCAAAGACATCAGGCAGGCAGCAATCAGACTCGAGTTAAACAATAAATCAAGTAACACTGAGCCTTTGCTCCAGCAGAGCACCATTATGACTGGTGCTCTGTTTATTTAGAAGAGATGAGCCCATTTAAAATGTTTTCATATTAAATGTAATTTAGGTGTTTGTTATTGGCTGCGTCTAAATGCAAACATTATTGGTCAGATAAATATTTTCTGACATGTAAGATCTGTTCGCTGCACTTTTATGACATGAGGGCTTACTTGCTCCGAGATTTATTTTCTGTTCACTTCCTCTCTTTGCGGGGATTGCCTCATAAAGATTAAAAAAAGCCAGAGTGAACCAAAGTGTAAAGTAGAAATCACCGATTAAACTGTCAGAAATGGAGCAGCCTTTGTTAATCACTGATTCATTAGCTCGGGGAAGAAGAGGGGTCTCGAGCCAGCACAAAGGGTTTGGTGTCACAAGGCCTGTGATTTATTCCTACATCTGTCTCTCTCTCTCTCTCTCTGTGTGCCCAATTTGGTACAGGATCTTACCCAGGTAAATTGATCTCTCTATGACTCCATTTTCCCATCTGTTCAACTTAGGTAATGATCTTGCCTTACAGAGATAGTGAAAAACTTTCAATAAGAAGAAAAGGTTACCTGAAAAACCGCACCTGCATCTGAAATTAGGCTACCCCCTACTAACACCTACAGGAGCTTTCCCTGGTTTTGTTTGGTGGGCAACCGGTGGAGTGGAGAAAAACACTTTAAGAAATAAAAAAGTATAACCAAAAAGTCACAGAAATTGGAAAGCAAGCTTACAGTACTTTTTATTTCAGTTGCTAAAATTGTCATTTTACTGTGTCACTTTAGTATCTCCTGAGCCCTTTTTTTAAGGTTGCAGTTATGTATTGAAACACTGTCTAAGTGGCTTTTTATTTTTATTACACTTACTTAGAAAAAGCTTTTAATAATTATTTCAATGCCATTTTGAAATGTTCTCAGGATTTTCTGCAAAGTGTGAAATAGAAAGCTTTTCCAACTGGTGTAAGTTTTGCAATCCTCAGTAGAAGGCAGTGTAAAACTACAAAAATATTTTTTCAAATCTGAAAGCATGCAAAGTACAAAGGCTATTTCAGTACAAAAAGCCAAACAAAAGAGAATGAGTTTAGTTTATTCCTCTGTGCAAAAGCAAGTACTTCATTACTGTAGCTCAGTGCAAGAAGTACATGTAAATTTTGCCTAACAGGAGGCACGTTTTTGGGCTTGGCTCTCTCAGCTGATTCTTTTGATGTCCTTCACAATTACCTGTGCTGCCTTTTGGCATCAAAGCAGGCTTCTGGCTGACTTTCACCAGCACCAGTCAACTGCAGCATCTGAGAAAGGTGTGGGGGAGAATAATTTTGCCTTTTTCCAGCCTTGTTCTCAGGTTCTTGCCATTCACTCGCTTGCCATTTGCTCAGCAGTTCCCCGGCATGGATGAGGTTGTTCACTTGCCTTTGGATGAAAGACATTTTCTCCTATTAGTTGCATTTTACTTCTGCCTGCGCTGTGGCCATGCTGTCGGTCTGAGAGCCTCTCTCCAGGTCTCCCCCAGGCAAACAGTGCCCTTTGCCAGCACCATGAGCATCTTCTGGAGCTCCTGTTCCTCCCCTGGGGAAAGGCCTCTCTATCTCCCACCAACACCCATCCCTTTTTATGGATGGAAGGGGCCCCGGCCATGTCTGCTCCTTCCTGCATTGGTTTGCTTTCAGGCCATTTCAGGTGAAAAAGGCAATATTCTGAGAATAGGAAGAAGTTGCTCAGCTCTGAAGGAAAGGGAAGCACGGTCCCACATGTCCCTTCTACCCCATGGGAGAAGGGATTTGTGAGGACCTGACCTCCAGCAAAGAGGGGAATCCCTCATCCCTCCTATTCCTCCTGCAAGGACAGGCATGGCTCACAGCATGTTCCATCAGGAAGATTTCCTTCTTTCTTCTCCTCGGTCCCAGACCCAGGTGGGTGCAAAGAGGAAGGAAGTGCAAGAATGGCCCCTTTCTCCAGCATCACTCCGCTGAGTCGTGGGTGACCCCGGGAGGGCTGGTGGCACACCCGGCTCCTCTTTGGGCCCTTAGGCACACTTGAGTTGTTCGCTTTGTTTGGCCTCTTGGATGCCGGGATTACCCGGAGCTAACTGGGACACAGGCGACTTACACGTGACTCCCGTCCCCTTCCACACCAGCCCCAGGCTGGAGCTGGAGGCAGCAGGCAGGATTTGCCAGCCCAGGGTCACAGCACCAACCAGCTGGAGTTGGCTTGTCCCCACCGTCCGTTTCAGCTGCCTCGTGAGGACCGAGCTTTGCTTCCCTGCATAATAATCCTGCCAGCATGCACTTTCCTTGCCTAATGAAGGGAGGATTTATTGCACCAGCTCTTTGGGAACGTCGAGGTCTGCTTCCTTCCCTCTTCAGCTCTCTGAGATCCTTTAAGTAGAGTCTGTGTGAAAATTAATCAGACGCCCTGGAGGCTTATTTTGTCCAAAGCTAAAGTCCTGCTTCTCCCTTTCCCCCCGCCTTTTGTGCCCCAATTACTTAAGGGATTGTCCTGGAAATTAATGAAAGAATGACATGGGAATAACACCCACAGTTCATCTCAGAAGGGAAGTGTTTCTGTGAAAGGCTTAACTAGAAACATCTCGTGGTTCACCCAGTAAACCTGGAGATCTTCCCGGTCGGAAGTGCGCCGTGCCATGACAGTTGGTGTTGCATGTGCCCTGTCTCCCATGGTTTACGGGTCCAGACCCAGTTATGAGTCAGGTTCTGCTCCCGAGTAATTGCATTTTACTTTTTTGAATGAGATCCCTGTGGTTTCCACCTGGTTTCCAAAGTCCTCAGCATGAATCGTCGCAAGGTCACAACTCATCAAAGCCTGTTACGGGGGGAAATGGAGGGATGGGGACAGGCTTGGCGGTGGTACACATAACCCTGCATCTCTCTTTTGCCGGCCCTGGTCCATGGAAGGGGGTGAGGGCAGCCTGGTGGCTTGAGTGTCCCACTGGGTTACGTCAGTCCCTTTTCCACCTCCCAGTATTGAGGCATATTCAGTGTGTGGAGGATGCAGATTGTTTCATATGAAAAAAAGGTGACACCATCGCTTCTTGTCCAGCTTTACATCAGAGCTCACGAGCATTAAGACCCTTTTATAACACGAATTTCAGAGGGACCACGTCAATTAACCCATAGGCTAACCTGACATTTCATTTTCTAGGTCTGGCTGACCTTTGTCATGGCTACAGTAAGTCAGCTGCGTTGATTTACAGTGAAATTCGTGTGCCTAGCAGCTTATATCACCTCTGGAAATGGATTTCAGCTCCCAAGTTACTTAGGCCCGTGTTGCTTTTTAAGTTTTGAGGCTTTTTAATCTTTTACTGCCACTCAAATATTATGAGTTAAGAGTTGTGCAATCAATGAGAGTTAGGCCATTGAACACCTCCCACAGGGAGGCAGGCAGTTAGATACCTTCAGCAAATCCTGAATGTTCTTTGAAAGCATTTTCCTCACCTTCCATGGGTCTCAGATGTGCCATATGGGGGAAATGACATTGACTTCTGCAAAGCACTGCACCTCTTACGGATGCAAATCGTGGAGTAAGTGTGAATATTGCTTCATGACACGACATCTCCTCCAGCCCGTTAGTGCTAATTAATGCAGTTCTGGGGGTAGACAGTATTCATTAAGCTTTTCTGAAACTACTAGAAATGTTCATGTAACAGCTCACACATTCTGATGGCACCCACAGTCGTATCACCACGTTCCCTGTAAAGTATTTTGGTTCTTTAATCTTTGCTAACGAGAGTGGGAATGAATTGTCAACAGTAATTCTCCAGCACAAGGCCATGGTGTTTCCTCCTAGTTTTGTCATCAGGAACCAAGACAAAGGAATCAGCATGTTTTTTATTTTGGCACAGAGGCATCTGGTTGCTGGAAGCTGGATTTTGTGTATGTCACAGTTAAATATAGGGGTTGCTGTTCTGGTTTTGGGTCTTGCCATGATAGGAACCAGCTTGGAAGAAGCACAGCCGTTCCCAGATTCTAATCACTGCAGTGACAGCAGCTTTGCTGCCTCCAGACTGGATGTTTGTTACCAGAGTGTATTGTTTGGGTAGTGCCAGCTCCAGAGACCTTGTGAGATTACGGAATTTCCTTGAAGAAGAGGGCTTTTGCTGCTGCTGCTGCTGCTGCTGCTGCTGCTGCTGCTGCTGCTGCTGCTGAATTATAACTGGGAAATTTAGAGAGGAATGTGCATGAGATGAATGACTTTTAACCAGGGAAGAAACCCAGATCTGGCCAGTTTCTCTAGGAAAGAAGGGTGCAATGAATAAATGAGAAGAGGTGGGGCAAAATCCTTGTCCAGTTCTGGGGAAAAATCACTCTTTCTGATTGTGTAACCATAATCAGCTCTTGGCAAGGACGATACTCCACTGTCTTTCCACATTATAAGAAACAGTTCCCATTTCTAAGATCTTTGTTAACTCCATCAGGTACCTTGAGAATATCATCTTCACTCAGATCAGCAAAGTATGTTTATGACAAATGTTGCTTCATGGATTAGAGGATAAAGGAAATGTAGCAGGAATGTCTCCCACCATTGCAGGAAATGTTAAGCACTTCCTTTTGGGCAAGTTTTGTCCATGGGGCCTTGGATGGGCAGGAGAGGTCATCTCCTTACAGAAGATATGAGGAAGACACAGCTTTAGGTTTCACAGATATGAGGGTCCAACTGCTCTTTGGGCACACCCCTCTGTAACAGGTGGCATGAGTAAAGATGCGTGCTTGCTGTCTCCAAACTGTTCCAAACCCCATGCCTGTTCTGTGCCAAAGGAAGAGACTGGACTGTTGCAGGGAGCTGGTAATTTCAAGCTAAGCGTGATGAAACTCCCCACACCTGCCCTGAAAGCTGAACATTACAATTCTGGGCAGAGTGAACTTTGCTTTCCAGTATTTGCTGCTATGCATGAAGCAAATTACTTTCCAGTTAGGGGCTTCCAATCTCTGCTGCTGCTCATTCAACCTACCAGGAGAGCTCTTTTTTCACCAGGTGAACAAAGCTGCACCACATCCTGGGTCTGCTCTGGGTTTGGAGGCAGATCCTGCCAGGAGAGTTACCTGGAGGAGTAACTGCCTTGAGGCTTTGCCAGTTGAAGGATCATCCTACCCCAAGGGCAGAGTCCATGGCTTTGGCATACTTCTAGAGAGCAACAAGCACAAGCAGGCACCTGTATGGTGAGTGCACCTTTGAAGCAGCTTCACCTCCTGTTTTAGTGAAAATCCACATGAGAAGGTGATTTTTCCTTGCTAGTTCTAATCAGGGTCAGGACTGAACCACTGCTGGAGTTCAGGCTTTCATGCTCTTCTTCAGCACTGCAGACAGGACCTGCTTGAGATACCTTGTGACCTCTGATGAAGGAAAGAGCAGAACAGCATTTGGGAGGCAACCCGAAGTTTTACCTTTCTCTGAAAGTAGTGGGTTTAAAATTCCAGGAAGTTTTGCAGTTTGTGTTCTGGTGGTTTGCCCCTCAGGGTCACTTCAGTGGCTGGATCTACATGTGGGTTGGATGAACCCATAAAACCACAATCTCCACCCTCGCAATGGAACCATGGTCACCTGCATTTCCTGCAGCAGGATTGGATACTTTTGCTGCTTCTTGCCCCTGTGTCCTGACCTTGGGATCGCCTCCAGGGCAGAGCTGGGCCACCTTAGCTGCTTGGTCTTAACCCTCAGCAGCCAGAGGTCAGAGCTGCCTCAATATTTATCCCCTCAATCAAAGCCATCCCCTTGGGTGGAGCGAGCTGGACGGGTGAGCCTGCCTGGGGCTGCATACACAGCTCTGGGTTCATGGCTGTGCCCTTAAAAACAGGAGAGGGAATCGTGCTCGTGCTCTAGCATTTGGTTATTGTATCCAGAAGGACTCTGCAGCCCACTGGCCCCTTTATGTCCAGAGAGGACATAAAGGCTCATGGTCTTGACTTTGAGTCTGAGAGCAGATCAAACCCAGCAACACTCCCAGTTAAAATGAGACATTCCGCTCCTTCACCACCACCATGTCAGGAGAGTGACTTTGTAATCTTCCTCTGGGGCAAAGAGGGAAATGTCCTGTATCCCGTGTAAGCTCCAGATCCACCCTCACCACGAGCATCCTCGTGGTGGCATGAATGCCAGCTGAAAACAAACGAAGGAAAGCGCTCACCTTCACACCTCCCCTCCCAAAGCAGACTTCTTCCCAGCCTGTCTGTTCCAGAGCATGGCACAGGAGCTGCCTCAGGTTTTTACCTGGTGGGAATAACCCCAGTCCCAGAAAGAAAATAGTGATGGGGAGGCAAAGCAGTGGAACAAGTCAGAACTTTAACCACAGGCGTCATGGCATGGGTGCTTCATGCTGTGCATGTTTAAATCAATAAATCAGCACTTCTTGGAGGCCCACACATATTGTCTTTCTTGACTGATCTAATTTAATGGTGACACCCTTGCATGAGGGCTACTCTAGTGTAATATGTAGAGATGTTCTATTCCTGGGCAGCATCCCCACTCTTTTACACCATCTGCAAGCTGCACCCTTCAACCAGCCAGGAGCAGGGAGAAAAATCACCAGAAGGGAGGCTGCCCTTTTCCCCAGGGCTTCAGCCCGGCAGGAGCTGCTCTGTCTCCAGCCCCATGGGTGCCCGTGGCCCGCGCTGCCCGTCTCTTCCTCCAGCCGGGGCTCCTCTCGGAGCATCCCCGCTGCTCTCGCCCCTCTCCGTTATCATCTCGAGGTGTGCACGCGTGGGCAGGGGGGGTGAATACCGCCACCCCGCACCCCTTCTCCCCAGCCGCTTCCATCCCTTCATCCCTTCATCCTCCTCCCAGAGGCGAGGGGAAGCCCAGATGTTGGCAGGCCCGAGCCGGGTTCATCTGTTTCACATGACCCAGCGCCAACTGCTGCTCGCTGCCCTCCTCCCTGCTTCCTCCTCCTTCCTCCCCCTCCTCCTCCTCCTCCTCCTCCCTCC
>VZTA01005503.1:56913-161723 GCA_013398855.1 Mohoua ochrocephala | reverse complement strand
GGGCCGGGGCTCCCCTTCCAGCCCCGGCCCCCGGGGAAAGCCCAGCCGCAGTGTGCGGGCTGCTCCACGCCCCCTCCCTCCATTTACCTCAAACGGAGAGAAATGTGGGCAGCAGCTGCTTTCCCGGTCCTTTCCGAAAATAAAAAACCCAACCCCAAACCCTTGAATTCGGTGGGCGAGTAACGGAGCCGAGCGCGGCGGCTGGGGGAAGGAGACGGTGTGTGTGGGGGGACAGAAGCCGGTGCTGTGGTTCCTTCCCCCCTTCCCAAGCAATCTGGCTGCCTGTCCCCACTGACTGCCAAGATGGACTGCTCCTTCCCTTCCCAAATGGCTGCAGCAAGTTTAATGCAGAGCCGGGGGCTTCGCTAAAGGGAAAGCCCCCGGCTTGTTTTTCCTTTCCCCCGTGCACCTTTTCCTGAATCGGGAATAGAAAAGTTGCTCCAGATTCAGGGCTAGAAAAGACAAATGTATAGCTCTGCTTCCAAACTGTGCCTGTATGGGAGTACATCTGCACGCCTTGCAGACAGGCTCCACGTAAGGAGGGTTCTTGGCCGCATTGTTACCCGCTGGCTGCTGGGGAGGGCAGGAGAAAAGTTGTTCCAAACCTCTCTATAAAATTTCCAGGAGAGACAATTGTTTCTAATAATAGCCCTGGCAGCGGTTTAGCAATACGGCGTGCACAGATGCGGAGCGATCTAGCGAATCTCTCCCAGGCAAGCGAGGTCGCAGGGAAAGCTGAACTCCCAGCTTGTTGGTTTGGTTTGGGATTTTAAAACATTGTCCTGAACAAAAACCCCGGCACCGCTCGCCCTTTCCACCGGCGAAGGGGGTGTGGTGCCTCTGCCGGCGCGCTGCACTTCATGGGCTCGGCGGAGCCGGGCTTTCCCCGTGCCTCGGGTGTCGGGAGAGGTTGAATCCTGGCTCTGCCCAGCGCTAGCTGGATATCGGGGTGTCTCGGACCCGGTTCCCTCTAGATTGGCCCCCGGGGTCTGATGCGCATCCCCCACCCATGCACGGAGGGGACTGTTACCGGCGTGGGTGTCTGTGCCATCTTCCCTGCCTAGAACTGCCTGCCAGGCACCAGAGAAATCCCGATGGAGCTAAACCCATCGGGCTGATCCCCTTCTCCCCGGGGTGATGGCAGAGGGCCCACAGGAGGGCTGCTGCCTGCACACTCACTTGCACCACGATGCTGACCCTGGCGGGGTGATGGTGCACCAGCTCGGCTTGGTGGCTCAGAGCTGCTTGGCTCGACCTTCCTGGCACAAGTTACAGGTAGCCTGTTCTCCTCCGAATATTAATATTTGGAAGGTGGTTTTAAGCATCGGTGCCAGGCAGGTATGTGCCACGTTCTGCAGGAGGGCGAGCTGCTGGTGGGGTGGTTTCTGCAGCCCAGCTGTGCTGCTGAGCAAGGGGGCTGTGGCAGAAGCCACGAGGATATAAGGATTTATTGCTTCTTGGTACAAGAGGGGATATTCTGAAGGGTCTTGAGCTCAGTACCACCTTGTGCTGCTGCTAAGGTCAGCCGTGTCCCTCAGAGGACCAGACAGGCTGAAGGAGTTGCTGTTGCTCATCCATCATGCTGTGTGATCAGTTCCCACAGAAGGGAGAAGTGCACCAGTGGGGCACAGCATGTGCATTTATGCACGTGTCAAATAAACATGTTGTTCTTAGGTGAATTTTTGTTTTAAACACCCAGGCTAAAAAGATGGAAATCTCTGCTGTTACTTGAGCATAGATGCACCAGTGAGCCACTCACAACCCTTCTGGGCAAGCTACTCGTGTCTCCTGGTAGATTATTTCTGGTGGTCCGATTGTTGCACGTCTGAACTGGTTATTGCATTAAAAATGCAACTCGATATTTGATGATACCTGTGGTCACAACATTGGGTTGCTCAGGACCATAGAGCAGTGCAGCATCACTTGGTGCAGTGAGAGATCCCGTCAAACTGTTTAGCCAGGTCAAGAGTTTCAGCTGGTGCACTGGGTGTTGTTAAGAGGGACGTAAGACTGGGAAAGACTTCCCAAGTCATGGAGTCTTGTCCCACACATCACAGGTAATTACAGTGGTACATATCCCCTTTGTTGCTGCTGTTACTGTGAGAGTAATAGCAGAAGGCTTGATCAGTTTTGAGTACAGCTTGACAGACAGCAAAAGCAAAGTAAAATTGCATGGCTGGATGAGGGAGAAAATGCTGCATTAGGGAAAATCAGATAAAGGGGCTGAGGAGTCCCTGAAGTCTCAAGCTGCAATCTGTTAGGACTGTGAAGGAAGGGTCATGCAATGCAAGAGGGATGACACACAGAGAAGGTATTAAGGAGTCTGTTGATCCAGCATTAACCAAATTTGGGGTCAGGGCTTAGTGGTGTCCCCTGAAGATGCACAAAGGCACTGTATGACCCACTTCTCGTGAGCTGGATCGCTGGGACAAACAAAGGCTGCTGTCACTCACGGGGCCACACTTACGCTCAGCTCTCAGGAAACTCGGTGTCTTTTACTCAAAACACTCTGGGTTTGAGGAAATCAGGGTTCCTCGCTCTCTGAGCTGCACCCAAAATCTCCATCTAGGTGGGAGCCATCCCACAAATGCCCCTTCTCTTGGGCAGCTGGGGGGACGCAGTGCCGTGGGATCAGCCATAAGAGCAGGTAACAGTGGCTCCCCGGGACCCCCTGCTTCATCACAGGATGGGATGCACAGCTGGCTTCCAAGGTCACTCAGCAATGCCAATCTCCAGTCATCCTTGATGGCTTGCTCCTTCTAGCAGCTGGAGGAGAGAATTGCCCTGCAGCCCCAGCGCAAGCAGAGCATGGCAGCCCAGCAGGCAGCAAGGTCTGACAAGGTTAAGCTGTGATGGAATTGCTTACAAGCCTACTCCAGCTCCAAATCCCAGGTTGTCCCAGCCTCTCTCAGGTTCCCTAAGCCAGCAGTGCATTGCCCAGCATGGCCTCAGGGACCGCTGCAACTAACAACATCCATTGATATTTCTTCTGCTCCCAGACTCATAGCAACTTAATCCCTAGCCCTCCTGTAAATCTCAGTATGTGCCATGTGCCTAGAAAGCCACGATTTTGTGAGGCTGCACAATGAGTTGGAGCCCCTGTCTTCTTTTCTGGGGATGAACCTTGTCAAGGACCGAAAATGACTTTGATTGCTTTTCTCTCTGATCTGACACCGAGAAGGGACTCCAGACAGATATTTGATCAGTTCTGAGCTTCTGGGAGCACTTTCATGTTGATGAATCGCAAGCACACAAGTTTTGATCCTGTCTCCTCTGCTCCAAGTCACCTTTGCACTCCGCCTACTCACGAGTGGATGTCAGCCTGAAGGTTTACTCCTTCTCTGTGTTTGGCTCTAGTAGGCTGCCTGCCAAAAAAAGTAGAAGACCGTGATGCACCTCCCCTTCCCAGTGCATGTCTGCTTCATGGCTGTGTGATACTCCTCTGAGGCCCCAAGCCTGGTGCCAGATACCCTGGGTGCATCTCTGTGGGGTGAGGTGGGGCTTCAGCCCTTGCTCAGCCTTAAAGTGCAGAGGAGGCCAGGGGAGCTGAGACCATCTGATTTCCAGTGCCACCAGCAACGTTCTTGCTTACAACCCACTTTGCTCCTTTCCTAGCAGATAGACAATACTTCTGCTGTTGTCCTGAGCTTCTCTGTGACATTTTCACGTGGTGTGGAACAGTTGCTGCATCCCCACCCTCAAGAAAGATCACTAGTGGGTAGCTAAAAGCTCTTTTCACCCTCTGCCTGCACTGGTGGGATGAGGTGTGATTTAGCGTAGTAATCTTTGGGAAAAGTCATTGAGGCAGAAAAAAAGGTAGGTGAGTTGACTTTTTTTTACTTCAATTCACCGTAAAAAGGTCCAGTGAAAATCTCCTAGAAAGCTGCAAACCAAAAAGAGGTTGATATTCCTATTTTGGCTAGAGAAATCCTTTTTATGTACGCTTCCACACGTAACGCCTAACATTTTGACAATGGCTGTTGGGCTTGCCAACTCACTAGGCTCAGGCTCTAGTGTATAGATTATTTATTTATTTTTCTTCTTAGAAGTCCCCAGATCTCCCAATCAAAATAAACCCACCCTTGTTTGGGTTTCCTGGCCGTGCGGGATTGAACGTGGCTGCAGCTGTACCACACACGCTGTAAGTGCTGCTGGCATCCCATCCTTCCCAGCTGAATTATTTCACACAGGGAAGTGCTTTGCAGATAGTGGAGCAGCCACGGGCTGACCCTGGGTTTATGCAGGACAAGCAAGGGATGGAAAGTTGCTGCACTAAGTGAGCAGCTTGGAAAGGCAGCACAAAATCTGAAGCTGAAATGTGGCACCTGTCCTAGAGAGGGGAGTGTGGATAGAGCTTTTTCCACATTTAAACATGGTTTTGTCCTTGGTGTGCATGGAGAGTGTCTCTCCTGGCTACCCCCACCCGGGGTTTTGTGAAGACACCCATCATCCCAACACGTGGCTGCCACGTGTGTGCTCACACACTCATTTCCTGGTGAAACGGGGCACGCAAGGGGACAGGGATGATTTAGGGGATGTGTAATCAAACACAGTGCTTCCTTTGTGCACACACACATCCTCCCCCAGCGTGGAAGCGTGCTGGAAAGTAAATTTGGAAGGTGGCTTCCACCATCATCTGCAATTCTGAACTGCAAAATCCAAAAGAAAAAAAAAGTTCTGTCTGAAGTGGTCTGGGCTCCCTGGGATGCTTTGCATCCCTGCTGGAGTGGTTATGCAGTCAATGAAGGTGTCACCTGGGCTTGTGCTACAAGAGGAGGTGGGAACTGGGAAAAGAGACTTGTTCCTCACCAAGACCGGAGAGAACTGCAGGGAAGCTCCGAGTCTGCTTTGCCTTTGTGTTGCACCATGGAAGGTGCCTTCCGAAATGTTCTGGGAATGCTGATGGCAATTCTGAGGGAAATCGGCAAATCCAACGGCGCTGGGCTGTGTCCTCACTTTCTCAGTCCCCTCTCACAGGCACAGCTGATTGTGTACGTGGCAGAAGGCTGCTCCAAAATGGGTATTGAATCTATTGACTCCTGGGAGCTTAGGGCTCAGGGGTATCAGATCCAGCCGCTGAGTTTGCAGACGTTGCATCAGGCTGTTCCCTCTTCTCTTCCCATCCTTAACTCTTATGCATCGATTCTTCATAGTACTAAAGAGCTGCTGAGTTTAGTTCCAGAAAGGAACATCCTTCCCTGGCTCTTAAAAAGCAGAGGCATATGGTAAAAAACAGGTTTGCATTGAGGTGTTTATTCCAGATCTCTCCTATGCAGGGGTTACAGACTGTTCATATTTAGTATGTCATGAGATGTCCTTATGCAGGGATGACCTGGTCTTGCTGCACTAATAGCCAAAGAATTCTCAATACAGGTGATACAAGATCCTAGCATTAGTCAGGCAATGAATGGGGGTATAAAAGCATAGGCTGTGTCCTGAAAGCTGTTTTCCCTGCTTGAGCCCAGAGTGGGGCTAGTCTGAGCTCTGGCCCTCACCAGACACACAAGTGTTCAGCATCAGGAGCTGTCAGGACCGGAGAAGGCAGGTAGGACCCCTTCCTGCCCCTCATGCAGGGTGTTCAGGCAGAGCCCACGGGAGATGTCCCAGTCCTGCAGCCCCAGCTCTGCCCCGCTCAGTGCTGGATGCGCTCGGGAACCAAGTGGGAGCAGCAAGGGTCAAAGCAGACTTGTGCAAGCAGGACTGTTTTCTGAAAACACCTGCATCTCTGAGGATGAGTCAGCTGCTTGTCATCCAAATGTGCTCTGCAACTCCCCCCATCCTGCCTGTGAAACCCAGCTGGGGGGTGATGCCCACCCTGCGCTGACCCTGTCAGCTGCTGCCGCTCAGGCAGAACCGCTGGCGGCCGCCCAGCCTGGGCACAGCCACAGCCCTGGCTCTCGACATCAAATGTGTGTCAAACCTGCTGATTAGCAGTGGCTGGAAACAACCCGGTGACATATTTTCCCACTGGAAGCATATCAGTTCTTGGAGTGTTATTCAAAACAAGAAGGAAAAAAAACACCAAACCCAACAGTTCTGTGCACAGATTAATATTTTGCTTTTTTTTTTTCCTCCCCCCACATCTGGAATGACTTTTGTAAGTGTGTTTTCTATTATGTGTTATATATAACACTGCTCAGTGCTCTCTATTGACCCTCTCTGTTACAGTACCTGAGTGATGCACTGCCCCCTGCCTTGGCTCCATTGATCAGGGCCACCACCACTCACACCTCCCAGTGCTTAATGATACAGTAGGTACAAAACACTCAATGAGCACTAAAAGGACACTTCAAGCCATAAATCTTAATTCGTCCTTTAAAAATATTTCACACATACTATCACTTCCCCTGCCTTGGGTCACTTTGGTCATCTTCCTATGAACCCACATTGATTTTTTTTTTTCTCCAGCAAATCACATTAGTTTCAATAGCAAATAAATCATCCTGTTTTCTTTTATAACTAAACAAAACCTCCTGTGAAAGCGTTCCCAGAAGACTTAGATGCTCTCACATAATTACACCCTGTCTGCATGCACAAACAAGTGATATCTGGAACATTTTGCTGAAAGTATGCCACATTTCAAGTGTGAAACTGTACAAAAAATTAAAATTTTATGTGTGTTTGCAAGGAATTTAAAAAGTCAGGTGTAGGAGAGATTAACAGACAAGCTAACATCTTTGGGAAAAATAATAATAATAATCCATTGCTATGTACTTTGTTGCCACATGGTCATTATCCTATGATGACTCACAGTGCTTGCTGCAGAATGTAGTGGGGAATGAACCAAAAGGTGACCAGGAGTCCTTGCAAAGAAGTTGATGTGACTCATAAAAGGCTTCCAAGTCTGTCATTGGTAAAGGATTTCCCTCACGGATAATTTAGATCCTTTTCCCTTAGGTTGTGCTGTGTCCTTTGTGGGTGGCAAACGGGGTAAATACAGAGCTCTTCCAGGGGAAGCAAGACCCTTCCAAGGCATATCTTGGTCTTCTTGAAGCACAGCTATGCTCAAAAGCTGATGAAGCACCTGTCCCAGGACCACTCTGCTCATCCTTGTGCAAAGACACCAGAGATCCTTTATCCTCTTTCCCTCTGGGCCTCCCATTTCAGCTCTGCTGTTGATATTTATTTCTTTGGGCTGCATTAGGGACTGGCAACCCAAATGATGGATCACAGCTCTTGTATGCAATGTGCAAACATGGGATGAAACTGCAGAACTTGCCTTAAAGGGATTATTACCCAGAAAATAAGTTCATCCTGGGGGAAATAAAAAAGAAAAGCTCACCAAATAAAGATGCTCACAGAGTTTGGCTGAGTTAGATCAGGAGGAGTTTATGTACAGGGCAAGTTATTTTGGGTGTTAACTGGGAAGTTGGCAGCAAGGAGGGTTGTCTACCTGTTGTCTTAACAACATAGGTATGAGGGGGATTTTTTTTTGCAATGTTTTTTCCTTATGATAGTGGCAGTTTTTCAGTCTTTGGGCATTCCTTTGGCATACAGAGGAAGAGCATAGCGTGGATGAATAGTCTCTGTAAGGTGGGATGAGGCTGTGGGCTGCCCTTGCCATTCCCCTTCCATTTCCCATAGGATGCAATCCTTTGGCTGTAATGGTGTCACATGGATCAAGTGGTTTCACCAGACCTAAAGATGCCCTTCATGTGAACAGCTCGTCACCTGCTCTGTAAGAAGCGATGGAATTCCGAGCAGGACTGCAGCTCTTCCCCTCTCACCAGGACTTGCTGTTGGCTCCCGGCAGGAGCTGATCCACCAGGTCTATGAGGCTGTGCAGGAAAGTGTGTCAGGAGGGGATGAAAGCTCCATCCCCTGACTCATTCAAAACTCATCCGCCTGACAATGCTGCCAGCAGGGAAGAGCCTCAAGCTGGCGGGAGGAGGAGCAGCTGGGCCGCCTCATTTGCACTATTATTTATTTATTATTTATTCCCTTACCCATCACTGGGTGCAGCCAGCTTGCTGCACGTGCTGTTGGAGCAACATGGGGTTCCCGAGTGAAAATGGAGGAGGCAGCTAAAGGATCCCAGTTTGAGGCAAAGTTTTAACAGCTCTGGCATGTTCTTGACCTAAAAATGCTGGCCCAAAGCAGGTGTCCGTGTTGGACCACCTGCACAACTAACCAGCTGAGTCAAGGTTTATCAAAACACGCTTCTGCTGTGTGCAGAAGGGGTTTCAAATCTGTAAGGTTTAAGACATCTGTGACCAGTGAATCCTCTAGACTAAAAATAATAAATAATACTGAAGACTGTGTAACCTCCCTGGGGTCAGGCTCAGCTCCAGAGCTCAGAGGATGATCTGACCAACCATATCAAAGCTCCTAAACTCTCCACTCCTGCCTCGTAAATAGTGGGGATAATTCTTGGAAGCTGGTATATTTTTAAACTGGCAAATGGTTTATTTCCTTGCCAAGAAAGGGAAGGGAAAGAAAAGAATTACGAGGGCAAAGGACTCAAACATAGTAAAACGTCTTCACTGGGAATGCCCTCTCCTCCTGCCTCAACATCAGAAGGCAGGGAGGGTGCAAGAATTTCTTCCCTTTGTATTTGAAAAGATTTAGATCTGTATTATTTTCAAGAAAGAAAACAATACGTGACCCTAAACCAGCACAGGCTCCATTCTAGTGAGGAAGCGGGTCTGTCCAGGAAAGGACTTTCTTATCTCAGGATATAACTGAAATCAGGCCTCGGAGGCCGGCCGCGCTCGGAGCGGTAATTCAGGCATCTGCCGCGTAATGCCCCGCTCGGTCTGAACGCGGCGTCGGAATTAGATTTCATTCTAACTACGCAGCTCAAGCACCAAGTGTTCCGAGGTTAAGACGCGGCATTCCCGGCTTTAAAGTTCGCCTGAGAGTTATTGCTTGATGTTGTAAATGGACTTAAGGACCGTAGGAGACGGTTTTTCATTTCAGCCCTGATACAGTAAGCCACTTAAACACTTGCTTATGTCACACTGAAATAAAGGGGATTTATGGACACAGCTATGGGCTTTGCTGAATCAGAGCATTTTTGTTGAGCGCTGTTTAGGGGAAGAATGAAAAATAACCTGTGCAGATGTCCCTGGGTGATGCCAGAGCCCGAGCGAGGCTGGAAAGCGCTGTGTGGAGGAAGCGAGGAGCCCCTGGGCAGGCCAGGAATTCTTTTGTCAGCTCCTAAGACAAAACAGGGAAGTCACCAGGTCACTTAGCCTGTAGCTGGCCTTAATTTTTGTCCCATCGCTCCCTGTCGGCACCCACACAATGGCCGGGTCGCGCTGTCCGAGCGGTGCTTCCGACAGGGTCACACCGCGGCTGACACTGCCCCACCTCCTTTCTCCAGCAGGACTCTTGCTTTCTAATTACTGGAGCTGTTCTCCTCTCTTCTGACAAACGAGTGTTTGCAGAAATGGTCTCCTCACTTGATGCAGCCCCTCTTAAACCCATCCCTGTGCAGATCCCCCATGCGATGGGTAACACCAAGCACCACTCCCTTCCTGCGGGATGGGAGAGGGTTTTAAGAGCTGTATCTGTAACCATGGTTTTGCCAATTTTGCCTCCGTTCACTAATCCATTGGAAAGGACATTAATTTTTAAGGAGTGGGATAAAGAGGCTTGCAGGCAAAGCCAAAAGCCTCGCACGCGATAAATTCCTCTGGCCCTATCAAACCTGTGGGACGTGCTGCATCATTGTCAGCTTCTGTTTTCTGGCCAGTCAATCCAGCTATGGACTGTGCATGTATTTCACAGAGCCTCAAAGCACTTCCATAACAGGGAAGCTGCTTTAGAAGGTGAAGTCTGGTTGTACATCAGCCATTGGCTACTTCTCTTCATATCACCATCATCCATATCTACAGCATATTTCTTGGGCCTTTCTTCTCAGCTTCAGAGCTCCATTTGCCACCAAGTTCCCTTGAAATGGAATACTTAAAAGGTTGTTCCTGTTTATTTGAATATGCAACATCTTAGTTCTCTTACCAAAGTACTGCTAGAAGGTGACAAATGCCTGAGAATACAGCTGGGATGCCCTTCCCAGGGGAAAAAACAACTGGCTTACAGCTAACCTGTCCTGCTCGAGAGCACCAAATAGCCTTTCCCATAAGAAATAATAGCATGAACAAATTTGAATGAATAAGTGTTGTCTCACGGATTCCTACTTCTTCATACCCGATCCCTGGAAGCATTCAAGGCCAGGTTGGATGGGGCTCTAAACAACCTGATCTGGTGGGTGGCATCCCTACCTGTGGCATAGGAGTTGGAACTAGATGGTCTTTAAGGTCCCTTCCAGCCCAAACCATTCCGTGATTCTGTGATTCTATACTGGCTTATTTCAGAAAGCTCAACTCGTGTTCTGAACTGTGTCACTGACCTTGACAGACAGGACAGGCTACATAGACCTCTGCTCACGAGCCAGGAGTCTTGGGCCAAATTAAAATCATTTTTCTGCCTCTTGAAAAAAATAATAACACAAACTATTCACCATTTATCTAGGAAAGACTCGTGGAAATAAATAGTGGAAATGAGGACTGTATTGAGAAACAACAGTTTCTCCTGACTGTCTCCCATCCTCGGAGCTTCAAGCCACTGAGGCACAGGTGTCTCAGATATTGCCCATTTTAGTGAAAAGGAAGAGCAGGGGAAGTGAGTGTGTGTGAGGGCTTTGGACTTGGACCAGAGGATGGCATGAGCAGTGCTGCACACCATGGTGGTGTGCTCACCAGTGCAGGGCAGTGGGCAAGCCCCATGGCTGGGACAGGTGAACCAGATTTGTACCAACAGTTATCTTCCTCCTCTTCATTAGGTATTTTTCCCATTGAGTCACACCTAAAGGACCAGAATTAAGCATTGGGACAGGCTTTCCAGGGAAGTGGAGTCCCTGGAAGTGTTCGAAAAACAAATGGGTGTGTCAGTTCACGCTATGGTTTAGGGAGCATGGTCGTGTTTGGTTGAAGGCTGGGCTTGGTGTTCTGGGAAGTCTTTCCAACCTTAATCATTCTGTGATTCTATGACTGCAAAAACAAGCAAGCCCCAAGGGCAGAGCCTGGCCAGTGCTGCTTCCCACGGAGCAGAGTCAGCTGAGGCCATGTCCCCTCTCCCAGGTCCCCATCAAGGGTCAGCCCCGTGGCTCAGCTCTGTGCACACTGTCCCACAGCCATCCTCATCCCACCCACCACCAGTAACATTTATCAGGTGCAGATGCAGACCAGCAATGGGGGAGGATGCTCTGCAAACACGTGGCATAAAAAGAAAGAAAGTCCATTCCTCCAGGGTCTTGAAGTGTGAGTGTAGGACAGGAGATGGCAAATGGATGCAGGCACATGAAGAGGCAGTGCCGGTCAGTGAGACGGGCAGCTGCTTGCCAGACTGGCCCCAGTTCAGCAAAGTGAAGTGCTGCCACATGCACGAAGCTGTGCAGACATCAAAAACACGCTGCTTTTCCTCCCTCCCTCTCTCGACAAGCTTAGGAGTTGCCAGGATGAGAAGGCGGTAAGAAGTGGTCAAGTGGGAGCAGGATGTTTAATCTAAGAGTTTACTGTAATCAGTGGGCTGTCATCTCTCCCTATCGCCTTTCAGCGGCTCTGTCCAAACAGTGGACAGAGTGACACAGATTTTCGTGGATTCAGCACAGTAATTGCCTCCCGTACAGGCAGCGAGCGTTTAGGAAAGATTCTGCCTCCAATTATAATTTCTGATGTGATTCAAGGAAGAACGCACTGTATTCTTCTTTATTCCTGCAGTCACCGGCTAATGAAACGTGCCACGGATATTTATAGAACTGACATTGTAAATAGCATTTGCATTTGGTGCCTTTGAGTTATTTAGTGTGACGGCGCTTTCACCAGGAGGGTTTTTTCGTTTTGAAAGGGAAAGGTTCTCTTTGGAGCCGTTTCCTCCCATCGCCTTGGCTGTTTGTGTTGGATGGAGCAGTTCTGTGGGCAGTTGTGATAATTTAGTGACAAAGTGACGGCTGTACGGGGATTAGCTGAGCACGGTGAAGGTTTTGGGGCTGTGTCACAGACAGTTTATAGGATTCTCCGAGACAATGTTTGAGTTACAGTGAAGATGAATAGAGAGGAGGGCGGTCATCAGAGCAGTTCGTGGCACAAAGCAAAACAACCGCCAGCCTGCCTTCCCTAGGAAACCCGTTGTGTAAATATTTGGGTAGGAGCCTCCAAAGGAGATTTAAAGCCTTGTGATAAAGGTAACTAAAACGTCCTTTCCTTGAGAAAAACAGCTGCGATTCAGAAGATCCCATGAGTAACCACAAGACAGATTTCCTTTCTGTAGCATCTCTGTATTAGAGTAAACAAACGTATGTGGCAGGACTTGCTGTCACTGATGGACCTCAAAACGTTTTGCAAAGGTCAGGATCAGTTTTTTCCGTCCTCAAGGCGCAGAAGGCAAGGAGCAGAGAAAGAATGCATGCCCTGTGTATGATCGGCCCTCCTGCAGACTGATCCAGCTCCTCAGCCACACAAACACATTGCTTCAGGTCTTCACGTGCCTTACAAGCAGGATCTGTGTTTGGGTATTGAATATATATTATCCCCAGTCTTTACGCACCCACGTATATAAACGACAGAGCTTTCTAAAAGCTCTCAAGCTCAGTTCTTCAAGCACTTGGGGGTCATGCTGCATGTGCAGGCACTAAAAGAAGTGGCAGGTTTTCAGAAAAAGATGTGACTTACTGAGCTGTTTTGGGGGAAGAAAATGTGTTCTGCATTTTGGTGCATAATTTCCATCTGAGCTCGTGTTAAGTCTGGCCCATGAGGTGCTCGTGGCCCACATTCACACCCGGCGCGTGCAGCTCGCTGCCATATGGGTGAACTGTTAGCACTCAGGAGTGTGTAACACAGTCCCACCTCTTCACATGCCTTGGAGAAGCCTTGGAAATCTGAGGGATTGGTGTGGATACAGCATCCTGGCAGAGCTGCAGCTGAGTGAGCAGCAGGAATAACCGTGGAACTTGACTAGGAACTGTCTCACCTCACTTGAAATATCTGAGTGTTCTGCTTTGAGCATCAAGGGAGTCTTAACTGTTAGGCTGAACTTGGCTTTTTAATTTCTGGAGTTAGGGAAGAAGGATCTTGCCCTCCAGAAGGGAAGTGTGGGACTGTGTTGGTGCAGGAAATCTCACTGAGCTCACTGTGAAAACCGGCACTTGATCAGGACTGAACTCCCCTGTTTCCCCGCCACATCAAGTGTCCTCCTCTTCTGTCAGGAAGTCTTCTCAACCATTGTTTCTTGTCCCTTTTCTGGGATTTTGCTTTCTCAAGGTGAAGGGAAAGCTATGCCTTTGTGCCTCTTAGTTCAAGTTCCTCTTAGCTTAGTTCTCCCCATCCTTCTCTGGGTAAGAGCCTTGGGAAAGGAGAACCTTCATTCCGGACCTTAATGTGGTCTCCCTCCATCCAAACTCTGGCACTCTCAGCTCATCTTGGTGACTTCCTGCTCCCATCCATAGGGCTTTGGTGTTGATTTCCCTTCTCGGATTGCACGGGGAAGCAGAAAGCATTCCCTGACTCGTTTCCCAGGAGCCAGCAACAGCCCCGTGCACGGCAGCGCAGCAGACAGTGCAGAGCAGCCAATTTGCACAGTGTCAGAGGCAGCATCTTTTACCCAGGCTGTGCTAAATCAGGGCCTTCTCGCTGTGCTTTGAAATGTTCCTGTTTCTTGCTCTGACAAACTAGCAGAGTTTGTATTGATCCGACGATGCAAAAAAGCACATAATGTGGGCTTCAGACACCTGCTGGAATAATAAAGCAGAAAGGAGGGAGGGCAGGACCATCGTATTTTAGCTTATATCGAATAGGAAGCCTGTCTTCTACCTTCTTTTCTTTTCTCTTGGAAAGCACTGCTCATTTCTAAGGGAAATGAAAAGCCTCCTGGCTGGGGGAAGGAAACGCTTCCAACCTGTGGACCTGCTGAGCTTCAAGGGATGTTCATGAAATGCCTTTCAATTAGTCAACCATCATGTGCTGCATTTCAGAGCTGTGCTTTATTCAGATATTTATTCATGTTCCCAGCTGTTTGCATTTGGGATTTCTTTTAGCAGTGAAAGCACTAAGGGGTTATGAAACTCTGGGCTGGAAAAGCACGGAGAGCTAAAGAAGCTCCGCACAGAAAGCAAGCGCTTTGCTGAAACACTAAAGCACAAAATCAGACACCTCAGAAAATGTTCCCTCTTCCCCCTTTCACCTTCTTTTATTCATATTTCAACTTTGTTGTAGCAAATGGAGCCTAGCACACGAAAGCTGGACTGTGTTCCCATCCCTGCCATCGCCACGATAAACTCACTGCTTTATCTCTTGCCTTGGGTAAACTCACATTAAAGCTGGAATATCAGCGCACGTTCCCCATCTTGGAGATGCAGTGGATATGCGACAGTAAGAGGATGAGGGAGATGTCAAAGCACAGCTCGGGCACTCAGAGTTTTTATCTGCTGGGGAAGCCCAGTGAAGGAAGCTTGCAGTTCCCTGTGCCTGCGTGAACATGACCCACCCGACTCTTGTTCCAAGCAGGAGAAGCCATTGCAAAGCCCTTCTGTGAGCCTCTGGCGTAGCTTTACAACTGAGCTGAAAGCTGTTTAACAGTGAAAAATCTCACTCACCGAGTAATACACCTTAGGAGAAGCCATATTTTGCATAACATTTCTTACTGGAGGAAATTCTCATAAGACAATTTATTGCCATGGCGGTAACTGGCTGACATTTATGGGAAGCCTTGTTTTACAAGGCTTTCCTTTGGCTGCAATGCCAGGGCTCCAGTTGTACTGATGGAAGAAGAGAAGGAAAGCGATGTTATTTGGCGTGCAGGATACTCAGAGGCGTGTTGATGTGAATAACAAAAAGAGGTAAAAGCTGCACGAATCACATGGGATTGTGCCTTCCAGAATTGTGAATTGTAGATGAGTTGAAGGGAAAAGCTCATTTTGACTGAAGTTTTCTCATAATACGCTCTGCATCTCGCACAGCCAGCTTGAGGTTCAGTAGGGTTGTTGGAACATTTGAATTTCTGCTTCGTGGAAGGGGCTGGGAGCAGGGTAAGACTCACTCTGATCTGGCCCTAGGAAAGGGAGAGATGGATGTGGCACAGAGCTGTCAAGAGGGAGGACAGAAGTACCCAGAAGAGGCTGATGGGCTCCTGTGCTGAGAGACAGCAGGGTGAGGGTGATGCTGCTGGAGACGGCTGAGGTTGCAGATCCCATGGCAATGGCCACACATTGCCTGGATTCTTGAATGGGCAAAGTTGATGGTGGAGCATCCACTACTGCCTCCTGGATGCCAGCACGTCCAGCCCCATCAGCCACAGGAGCAGCTGATTTTTAACCCGCAGAGCTGAAGCAGAAAGCTGAGCTGTCCTCAGTTAACCCCCCAAGCACACTTCTCCCCACTCTCTGCAAGGCGGCTTTGCATCAGGGGCTCAGCTCAGCTGGCACTGGTGGGGAGAGGTGATGGATGAGGGCAGTAATGCCCAGGATGCTGCGGCACTCGTGTCTCCAGCAGTCTGTGACCCCCCTGCCAGGATTCTGTGGACCCTCTGCTCCCTTCTGGTGGTACTTTAGGACTCACCATGGCAAGCAATGTTATTAAATTGAGCTAGGGATCCATGAAGAGCACAGGAAGGTGCCTTCGTGGGGGCGGGTGGGTCCCTGGGGGTCTAAGCTGAGCTGTGGGGCTGCGCTGGGTCTGTGCCAACGTGGGTCAAGGTGTGCGTGAGTGTTGTAGGGCAAGCCCACGCTGGGGAGGCTGCCTGTGTGCTGCCTAAGTCGTGCTGAGAAAGGGATTTCCAAGAGCCAAAGAGGCTTAAGGCGGCCCATATCCCATTAACAGATAGTGGGATTGTGCCTGTGCCTGAAGGGCTTTGTGGGACTGAGCTGAGATGTGTAACTGTGCAAAGCGAAGTTGCTCCTCACTCACAGTGCTCTGTGCAAGAAAGGGCTTGACACACTGTAGAGGAGTTCTCTCAGACCACAGCTCGTTTATTTCTTAGGACCCCAATCTGTGGACCTTGGAAATCTCATATAAGTCTTGTATACATAATAGTTTTATTATTTGCTAACTGTTGTAATAAACTGTGCTGGTGTGGAAGCACCTTTGGATCAGTACAGTGGTGTCACTCCTGTGGTACATCTTAAATAGGATACTCCAAGTAGGACAAGCCCATTTCAGGATTCAGGGCCAAACCAGCACCTGGTGCCACTGCAGGAAGCACCATCAGCACAGCCCAGGGAGGAGCCTGGCTCCACAGTACCTGTGGCGTGGCTGAATCACTGCTGTTGAGGGGCTTGGGGAAACTTGTCTGGATGTCTCCTCTGCTGGCCAAGCCAGCTGCAGAGCTGGAGGCTTCAGTATGAAATGTCAGGGCTTCTGTGCTGCAGACCATCCCCTGCCCCCCTTGTACACACTGGAACAACCTCCTCCTGGCAGCTGCATCCGAGCAGGCACCAGACACCGCTCCATGACAGCTACCAGGGTGGCTTTTCTTTTTCTCCTTCCAGCCTTTTCTTTACCCTGGTGCCAAAAGAAGGGGGATTAGTTTAAAAAGAAATAAGTAAACACAAACCAAAAGGACTGCATCAAATGAAAGCCTCCAACTTGTGCTGGGGGAGGCCAGCAGCCGCGTGCTGAGCTGGAACACCAAGCACCCTGACACACGTTCCTCTTCTCTCTTGCAGATGACGGAGGGTCGCAGATGCCAAGTGCACCTCCTTGACGACAGGAAGCTGGAGCTCCTTGTTCAGGTAGGAACTGCACGTTTCATCATTTGATAGTTTGCTACAGCCACAGGTTTTCACCAGCGTGGGGAGAGGAAAAGGGCTTTCAGCTGGTTTTCTCAGCAGCTTCACGCTGTGATTGCCTGCAGAGCTCAGGGAAGCTTCAGCAGTGCTGCCTGGGAAGGATCTGCAAAGGCATATCTGTGGGAAGGACTAATTCAAGACATATTTTTACTTTATTCTGTGCCAAAACTGTCCCAGTCCCTGCCAATGAGATAGAAGAGCACCTCTGGTCATTTTTGACACTGTTACTATATCCCTTAACTATGTTTCTGAGGCACTGCTTAGCTTTGAGAAATGCATTGCATCTGCTTAGAATACCTCCAGCTTCTCTGCTTGCCATCCTAAATTGCTGGGGTTCAGCGCTGGGCTCCACACCAGAGGGGACTGTGCCCATGCTCCCACCTGCATTGGGAACGTGGTTGGCAGCAGAAGGCGTTGAGGTGGTGCCACAGGCAGGCATTGCTTGTAGGCTCGTGTGTCAAACACAAATATGTATTAAAATAAGCCTGTATTCCATCTGCCTTATTTTTCACTTTTGAAGAAAAAAAAGGAAGACTGGAAACAATGAGAGTCTGGTGGTGGCTTTGTAAGGAGGGGCTGGTGAAAGCTGTAGCGTCCTACACTTCCCTGACAACTTTGGCTCCTGTCTCAGAGATCCCCAATGGGTTAATAACAAGAATTAGAAGAATGTCTTTCCTTTTACAAAGGCTTCAGGCCAGCCGCAGGCAGCCAAAGCAGCAGGAAATGAAACTTCCCATAGCACCCAAATGCCCTGGCTACAGCTGATAAGATGGGAGGGGGGCAGGATCCTATCCAGCACCGACAAACGTGAATGGGGATGGCTGAAGGCGACTTGAATCGCCGGAAGCACATTCGGCCTCGCTTTCTGGAAAGTTGCTTAAAAATACCATTACAAAATTGTTAATGGGTAATGGTTTTTAAGCACATAGTCATCTAGGAGGTGAAATCCCTCAGCTCCCCATGACACTTGGTGTGTTCAGAGAGCACCTGGATAACCATGAGTCAGGCCAGTGGTGGAACGAGAACAGCTAAATCAGGATGACTAATTAAAACAAAACACCATACCGATGGTCTCTGCATTGGCCACTCCAGGTTCTCTGATGCTTTGCAGCTGGCTGAGGGGAAGTTTAGTCACCTTCATCACAAGGACACAGCACTTGGCTTCCTATTTCATCGAAATGCCTTTTCTAATTTTTCTTAGTTCAATTAAAAATTAAAATGGACTATTGGAGAATAGCTCTGCTAAAGCACTGCTCAGTATATTAATAATCACAGCTTAAATTATGCTGCAGGAAATCTATGTGAGCTGCCCTGGCCAACCTACTTATTTGGGGTTTAATCAATGACACTAAAAAACCGCAAGAGGACGGCAGCCAAGGAGCCTGGTTTGGGAAGAAGTGTCCCCTTCCGAGGGAGCAGAAAGGGTGTCACGTGATACTATGTTTTTTTAAGTGTTTGATCACACCTTCAATGGAATTCCTTGTAATCAATATAGGAAGCAAATTGCTCTGTAAATCACACTAACTAGTTTGCAAGTGACCCGTGGTTGAATTTTATTAGTACAACAAATCGTTTTGCTGTTTTCAAGTAATGTGTGAATGGGGAAAGCCAGGAGGGTGATGATGAAAAATTCATGCCCAGAAAAAGCAGTAACCTCTGTTGCATGCAGTTCTCAGATCTCTGAGTGCCCCCGTGCCCCCATATGTACACGAATGCCCACTGCAGCATCTCGTGCTTTCCTGGTTTAATGACAGTGCTGCTAGGCAGCTTCTACTCAGGGTGAAATCACTTTTAGGTGGAGCAGATGAAGATGAAGTGGATGTTTTGGACTTGAGTATGTCTCCAGTATTAATACTCTTTGCAGACATGGGCACAACATTTCTATATGCCTGCTTTACAGGCAAAGCCACCAGCATTGCTGTGGTCCTCGAGCTGCTCCACAGGGGCAGGGGTGGGCTGAGGTTGCCAAGATGAGCAGCTCTTTGTCCCAGCAGGTCCTCAGTGGTCTGGGCTCCCTCTGGGAGCAACATGCACTTTGCTAGGGGAAATCTCACCAACTGACCCATATTGTTTGTATCTTATCATGAGATTTC
Organism: Mohoua ochrocephala; assembly: GCA_013398855.1. NCBI lineage: Eukaryota > Metazoa > Chordata > Aves > Passeriformes > Acanthizidae > Mohoua > Mohoua ochrocephala. Next base: position 142,850 of record VZTA01005503.1, on the reverse strand, counting down.
AGATAAAAGTTGTTTTGTAAGTTCTGAGCACCGTTGTTTTTATTAATGTTACCTTATCATGTAGCTGAATTGAATTAGAAGCTGTAAATAAATTGTTCATCCAAGCCCAAGCTTCTGGCTGTCACTTCAAAGCTGTATTTTTCTGTGGGTGTCTTGCCACGGGCTGGAACAGAGGGCTCGTTTGCTGGGGTTTGCCATGAAAGAGGTTCCTCCATAGCTTTGTTGGGCCTCAAGATCTGGACCTGCATTGGCTCGAATTGCTCAGGGGTCAGTCTCTTAAATTCTCATGTGAAACTTCCTCCTTTCCACCAACCTCAACCTTTTTTGGAGGCTTTTCCACTCCTATGGGAAGTTTAGGAAAGAACACTGGGGATCAGTAGAACTGCTTTCTCTGTCACAGGTGAGATCAAAATAGCAGCCTAACCTGCATCTGGCTTCACATTGCCTTTCAGTGCTTGTGTGTGTGATATCAGGTGCTCTGCCTAGAGAAGGGTTTAAGGGTCCTGCTGCTGTATTTTCGTAGAATCACAGAATCATAGAAAGGTTTGGGTTGGAAGGGTTCTTAAAGACCATCTAGTTCCACTCCCCCTGCCAAGGGCAAGGCCACCTTTCACTAGAACTGAGTAAAAGAATTTCTTCCTGACATCTAATCTAAATCCCTCCTTTTTTTAGTTTAAAACTGTCCCCCTTTTCCCATCTCTATCTGCCCATGGAAAAAGTAACTCTCCCTCTTTTTAGTAAGACTCCTTTAAGTACTGGAAGGCTGCAGTGGGGTCTCCCTGGAGCCTTCTCTTTTCCAGGCTGAAAAATCCCAGCTCTCTCCTCTTTTCTTCATGGGAGAGATGCTCCAGCCCTCTGATCATCTTTGGGGTACTCCTTTTTGTTGTGGAAAAACCAGCAGAAGAAGCTGGATCTGACTGAAGGAGAGAGCTGGATACAGCTCCCTCAAAGGGATGCAGGAGGACTCCTGGAGCATCTTGAAACAGCTTCGGCCAGTGACTCTGGAGAGCTGAAATTATTTCCTCTCCTGCCTCAAGTGCTGCTGGGCAAAACCAGATGCATCTGGGAACAATCAGGGTGTTTGCAAAAAGCAGTGTCTTAAGCAAATGTGCTCCCTTTTTGTCTGTGAATTAGCCCTGATCAGACTCCGGGGTTTACGAATGTGTCATTTGAAACATATCAATTGTTGGGTAATGAGGACCATAGCCCGGGCTGCAGGAGGGCAGAGAGTGGAATTGGTGCTTCTGCTCACAGGAGTCACCAGTGGCTCAGTGTGGCAGCTCTGCCAGGCCAGATTGAAATGTTTCAACACCACAAATTCCCTCCCAAAACTGCGAAGACCCCTCTGACAGGCCACACAACTATTGCCAGTGGGACCCACCAGGCACATAGGTTTTATTTGCATTACCGTACCCCAAAAGTGAGATTTTGGCTCAGAGGCAGCATGTATAACCCCTTCTGTGAATGCTGGCTTGCTTCAGTGTTGGCACAAAATGCGAGGGCTTGGGGTTACCATCATCAGGAAAGAGATCCTGGCTTTACCGAATCAAAGGGTCTTGACTGAAGTCTTTTCCTCCCAAGTTGAGCGGCTGCAGAGTGGTGCAGCAGCAGCTAAGGAAAAGCAGAAACACAGGCTTTGCGGATAAAAGAAAGCCTTCCCCAATGTGTTTTGTCAGATAAATGCTGAAATTTAGAAGGGCTAATCATAAACAGAGATAGAGGAGGATCATATGGAAATCTCTTCCTGAGGGTCTGAAACTCAAAGGCTGTTTGACTTGGGATTAGGCAGAAGAGTTGCATTTGGTGTGTGTTTCATTTGATAAATGCCTGTTGAAGATCTGGGGTGTGTGGCAAGTTTACACAGTGTGGTTTTTTGACAGTTTTTTCTTTCTGAGCAGGAGCAGAGTGTGGCTCCTTGGATCTTACAATCTGGGGGTTTTTTTCCTCTTTCTGTTTGATTCATGTTTAGTTTCTAGCACAGTTCTTTTTTCTAAAGCGTTTGGCTTCATCCAGCTAATCATTTTCAGCAAGCAAGTCCCTTTTCTTATTTCTGGAAAATGGATTTCCTCCATTCCCCACTCGCAGCCTCCCTATCTGTTATATTATTTCCCAGTGACCGTGTATCATTTGTCTGCTGCACATGAAAGGTTTGTGTTGCTTTATTTAAAGACTTCTGCGTAATTGGCAATTCGTTCCTTTTCATGTGGGTTTTATAAACATGGCTTTTTTTCTGGGATGGCTGAATCAGGCAGCCTGGCTTGATCCCGGCTCCTGCGCCGGCTGGCGGTGCCTGTTATCTGACAGCAGCTCCGGCAACTGTCATCCAAAAGTGTTAAGCCTCCTAATTCTTTCTCTCTGGAGGAGCTATTGCAGAAATGGAGCTCATCCGAGCCTCACGGCAGAGCTGTCTGTGGGGCCTGGAGGCTCTGCAATTTGATTGTAGGAAATATCTGGGCAATTTGTTTCTAACCTTCTTCTCAGGAAGCACTGAGCCTGATTTGGAAGAGCCAGGGAGAGATGGGGAGGTCAGCACAACCCACAGGTATTTTGGTGATTAACCCACCTATGTGTCCTTGTTGACACTTCTTGAGTAACTCTTCTTGCAGCATTTCTATCTCCCAGCTGCCGTGCAAGTGCATCCAGAAACACGTTAGCAGTGACACATGTACGTGCACAGCCAAAATTAACGGGATGCACCGAACGTCCTTTGCCTTGCTCGAAACCAGCTCTGCTTCCAGTGAGTCAGGAGTCTTTCAGGAGCGCAGGATTTGTTTCCAGTGCGCCTGCCGTGGTTCAGTATCTCATCCCCAGGAACCGCCTCCTAGCCAGACTAGGAGACACCGGAGCTGTGAGCCAGCGCCGGGCTGGCAAAGTGCCCTGTGGGCTGCTGGCTCACTGCCACACGGATGGCTGTCACCAGCGTGGCTGCTCCGGTAGAGATGCTCAGCTTGGAGCACACCGGTGTCCCTCACTACTCTGGGATCAGCCTCACTGGCACCAGCCCGAGGCTTGCTGTCCTGAGGAAGCAGTGGCATCTTCTGAGAGCAATAGCTCCACTAATTATGGCTGGGGGGAGAAGTGAAACAGTCTGCTCTCCTCCCAAGAATCTGTCACAGTTTTTGCAGTATTTTCAGTACTGCTCATGATCAAGAAATTGCCATCCATGGGGTTTCACCCATGTTTTCTTACTGCCTCGCTTCTGTAAGGCACTGAGCAGGGTGGTTACCTGGGCTGGCATGGTGGAAAAACTGCAAAGGTTCCTGTTAAGGTGGTGCTGAGGCTGGCACCTGCCAACGTCAGGAGAAGCTGCCTAATTTTGGATACAGGTTTTGCATGAGGACCAGTGATATATCCCATCCTCAGTGTGAGATAAACAAGCCCCAGGACGGCCTCAATCTCCCCGGGGAAGCCACAATAATTGCAGAAGAATGGGGTCCAGCCCTGCTCCACTGCCAAAACTGGGGATCCTTTTGGAAACATCAGCTCCGGGGCTGATGCAGAAGTGCAGCCGTGCAGCCCTGACCGTAAATGGAGATGTTTGGGTGCCAGTAGCTGTCCTTGCCATGTGGGAGAGGCAGCCCCGGTCCCTGCAGCGCACCAGGCTCTGCTCCAAAGGCGTTTTTAACCATCCCTGTGGAAGGAGGGAGCAGCCAGTGCTGGGCTGGGAGCGAGGAGGCAGAAGAGAGCACAGGGGTGAGTACTGCCCTGCTGGCCCCACTGCCCTCCCCTACACCCTTGCAGGAGCATCATGGTGAATATATTCTTGGAGTTGCCTATAGGGCATGTCCTACTGGTCATGGAGAGCTAGGATGGGCTGGTGATGATGCCCTTGGTGAGTGCCCAAGGAAGGATCCCTGCATCCCCTCTTCCCACCCAGCCTCTCCATGCCTGCAGGGAAGTGGCTGAAAAATGTTCCTTCAGCTTCCTACAAGGGCTCAGAATTGACTTGATTTCTGTCCTCTGAGTGGCTCTCAAGGTTGTGGGTTGGTGTGTTGCTCCTCCAAAGAAACAAAGCATGTTTTCTGTAGGGCAGACAAATAACTGGAGACCAGGCTGAACTTGAGTGGAGTTTTCTACCAGGAATCTGGCAGGAACTAGTCCCTCACACTGAGAAAATGTGCAAACATTGGATTTGGATCGTAATTTAAAATAAATTTGAGCTGAAGGTGGCTCAAATCTGCTTTCTAGAAAGGAGGCTTTATTTTCCCAAATTGCAGTGCTAGGACTCTGGTTCCTTTCAGAAACAAATCCTGATTTACTGCAGCAAGAGTGAGCCTGTAGTCCTGCTCAGCAAGGGTTTGCAAAATTGCAAAGGAGATGTTTTAACATCTTTGGCATTAAAAATGATGGAGGTCCAAAGCTTTGGATCAACTCAGAAGGATCCTGCCAAGCTGTGTCTGAAGTGGGGTTTATATCACTGGGACAAAGCACACAATTGCCCCTTCACAGCCTGTGGCTCATGGCAGAGTGAAGCCACTCTCTTGACAGGAAAGACTTATCCTGGCCTTCCTGTGCTTCCCAGGTTCCTGTTTGAAACTTCTGATCATTTTGAGCACAGCTGCAAACTGCAAATACGTGGCTGGGCTTGGTCACCATGGGATGGGGAGAGATGGAGGAGAGATTGCTCTGCTAAAAGGGAGGTGGGAGCCCAGACTGGCAATTCGTGTCTGTGCTCTCACTGAACAACCAACGAACAATGAGCTAAGAGCTTTTCTGCTGAGAAGTTGTCTCTTCACAAAAAGAGTGTCTCTTCACAATTTGGCATTGCTCCAAGGTAAATGTGGTGCTGGGAGTGTGGTGCTGGGAGCATTCCCAGTCAGCACACCTCCTGCAGACACAGCTGGTGCACAATACCTAGGTGTTGTCTTAGACCAGGTAAATGGGTAAATGAAAAATGGACCAGGAGAGCCAGGTGTGCTCCCAAAACCATCCTTCCAGCCTGCAAGGCGTGCCTGTGTTGAGCTGCTCTGCAAAGCCTCTCTAATTCCTTTAAAAAGCATCCAGCACTGCCATCCATGGCCTACAGAGCTTCTGGTGTCAGACTGGAGGGCTGTATCTTGGGGCTTCAGTTCTCAGCTTAGGCTTCAGTGAACCCAGAAGTCCACAGAAGTCAAGCCTGGAGGGGAGAGTGTTCGCTGGGAAATGGAAATGGAAGAGCACAGGGGCAGAAAATAAAGAAATGTGATGTGCAGAGCTGGGGAGTGAACAATTCAGCTTAAGAGCCAGAGGGATCTCGGGCAGGGTGAAGGTGGCAAATCTCAAGGTTGCCCTTGATTATGAGGGCAGAACAGAAAAGATTTGGGACAGGAGGCAGATTTAGCATCCGAGCTCAGAATCTAGGGGTGAAGAGCCTCTGCTGTGCACCCTGGGTTGGCTCCATTAAGAACAATAGAGTGGTGCTGGTCCGAGATCAGCAGCTCCCAGGTGTGCTTGGTGCTCCAGGCTCCCCGGAGCTCACCGTGTTTGAGAATGGACACAGCCCCTGTGCTACAGGCAGCACTCGAGGGACCGAGCTGCCATAGGAGAACATTCCAGCAAGGCAGGCTGTGCAGAGCAAGCTGGCAGGTCATGCACATCAGTGAGGGTCGCAGGGAGCGGGATCTGAAGAGGTCAAGTAGGGTGCACAGCTGCAGGCAGGGATCAGCAGTGAGCTCAGACGGACAGGGAACACGGAGAGCCTCCGAGGGGATCTGCCACGCACTGAAGGTCAGTCTGGTCAAGCAGCTCTAGAGAGAGCAGAGCTGTGTCTGGGAAAGGCAAGACTGGAAATTAATGAAACCCAGCAGGGATAGTTCAGCCCGTCCAGATTTGTTCCTCAGCATAGGCATGGGAGGAGCATCAGCAGAAGCTGGGACAGGTGGAGGCAGGGGGCCATAGCCGCTGGGAGCAAAGTGGCCCCTGAGAATGCGTCGGGTCAGGACTGACCTTGCCGAGAGCAGAGGTACTTCTGTGTCTTGAGGAAGTTAATTGGAGGGGAGGATGCTTCCCTGGTGCAGCAGTCCTGCACATTCCCCTCATTCTGAGCTGCCTGATGGCGTGTGAGCAACGCTGAGGGCTGGTTTTCCCCATGTGCCCTAAGACTGAACCTGAACCCTGCACGTGTGCCAGGTGCCACATGAGGAGCCTCAGGAAAAAGACTCCCACAGCAAAGTACTTAGAGCCTCATAAGAAAATGAACTGAGAATGGCAATCATTGCCCTCCACAGAGTGAAATGAGGGTGTGATTTCCAAAGGCCCGAGTAATCAATATCCCTATTATCAGTCTTCCAGAATAAATTGCTTTTAAACTAATACAGGCTGGGGAGCTATCCATGAGCTGTCAGGAGAGAGATAAGCCGGAGACACATGTTTATTCATACTGCATATGCTGAGAGCTGGATGTTCTTTACAGCTGGCTAAATGGGGGCGAAGATATTCAGTAATTTTTTGCAATTCTTCTGCTAAAATTTGTCAAATACCCTTAATTTTGAGCACACCTGGAACTTTTCAGACTTACTGGGGGGGCTGATGAAAATCCCACTAAAACATCTGGTGAAGGGAGAAAGCTATTTCCTTTCCTGTGAGGTAACTCCTGAAGTTTTGCAGAGCATCAGCAATTTAAATTGTCCTGCTGACCTCCCACCACATACACCAGTACAGGAAAGGCACATCCAGCATCTAATGGGTCCGTTACAGAGAAAACATCTCACTCACAGTTACTTGGGAGAAATTCAAAAATTCGCTATTGTTTCTGCCTGGCTCAGCTGCTCCATGGCTTCAGTGGAGCTTTTGTTCAGCCTGGACCAACCTGCCAGTGTCCAGCAGTGGCTGTGAAACATGTCATTGTATCTCATGAGATGCTGCTCCAGCCATGGACAAGCCAGTGTCCCCCAGCCTTGCTTCCCCCACCCAGGGACAACTGCAGGATCTGCTCAGCCATGAGGCACCAACAAGCTCAGCAGTGGAAGTAAATCAGGTTTAGCAGCAGAACGATGAGGCTGAAACGCACAGAGCTCCTCCTGCTCTCTGCTGCCGCTCCTTCCTGGTGGAGTAGCCCTTGTGTTGGTGCCACATCCCATCCCTCACCTCCAGCCCTGGCTTTTCTGAGGCGTTCCACGGCAGGCAGTGGTGAGATTCATCTATTCTAACTTAAGGCACAGACAGCATGGGTGGCTGTGCCTGAGCCACGCTTTTAGAGGCGGTGGAGGGAGGAAAGCACTTGTAGGGTACAGCTGAGCTCACCCTTAAAAGGGATCATCTGAAATTAGTCGTGCCCCTTTCTCTCCTCAGCTGCAAAAAGACTCTCTGCAATCAGCTCTCTCCTAGGTGTTCACACTGTGGGTGGTTGTGTGTGGTCACATCAGTCCTGTTCTGGCTCCAGCTCCTCCTTTCATGTCCTGGCTGGACAAGAAGCCCAAGTAGTAAATTCAGGTGAGAAAGTGCTAAATGTGGCACAGGATAGAAGCTGCCTCCTGGAAGATAGTGGAAATAGAAAATTATTTTTTTATAGCATGGTCTGAGCAAGCGATTTTGAAAAATAATAACAGATGTAGCGGAGATGATTCCAGGAGATATTGAACAGTACAGAGGAGTGTAGCTCAGGAGAAGTGATGAACAAGGCAGCATAGCAGATTTGCTTTTGATCAAAGGTAAAAAAGGTGCATTTCCAATTGGAGCTAGCATTTCAGGATGGAGCATTTCCCCTTATTTCTGCCATCAGGCTGTGCAGCACAAGTACGAGGTTGATAGTGAATGGGTGAGCAGCTTGATTGTCTAAGCTGCATTACTCAGCTTATAGAAAATTGTTTTCTATTCCCTTTCCTTTTCAGCCTCAGTGGACGTAACTTAGACAAAAGATCTCACCTTTCAACCAAAAGGCAATTCCTTCAGCACAGCACAGTGAGAGCTTTGGCCACGAGTGAGGCTTCTGGGCTCAGGGTGTTGCACATAATGAGCAAAAAGGGTCTTAACTGTCTCACTGGGAAATTATTTCCTTTCCCTTTCCCTTGCTGCAGGTAACCCAAAGCAGCAGCTGGCCCTGGCTGTGTGGTGTCAGGTGGGAACAGTTTGCCCGGAGCCATGGATTCAGGCCAGGTAGTTCAGAGCAGCCCACGGGTGCTTAAACAGACACAGGTTTGAGCATCACACCTGACAGTGGCACCGAGCAAAGCAAAAGAGGAGCTGGGTCTGGCACCGTGGTGCTACCAGAAAACGCTGCTGGGGCTAGTTCAGCCCACTACCTGTGGCACAGGAGGGAAAGGGGACACTTGTGACCACACAGAGGGGACAGGAGGCTTAGGATCAGCAGCACAGGCATGCGAGGAGACCATGCTGCCCTTCCTGAGGGAGACCTGAGTGTTCCCCAGCCCTGCTTACCCCACCTCTCCCTCTACAGTCCCGATCCATTCCCTCTGCTTTTTTCCAGGAATGTGTTTTCTAGGCCCATTCTCTCTGGAAATGATGCAAAATGCCATTCTCAAGTGATAGAGCTAATCTCCAACCCCCAACCCTTGCCATATTTCCAGTGTGTGTTTTGTTGGTCCTTTCTGTCTTTATTTCGGGGAAGTGCCTGCTCATGGGGAAGCTTTGGGCTCTGTGAAGTCGAAATGGATTTGTCTCTCTCTTTGGTGGATTATTTCCCCGAGTTCCCCTCCTTCCCCAGGGCTGCAGTAGCTTGCTGACAGCAGCACAGCCGTGAGTTGGGTGCCTGGAGAAGGAGTGAGGCAGTCACTGCAAGCACAGAAAGGCTGCCTGTGGCACTTGTGTCGGCCACAATACTGGATATCATCAGAAAAACCATCAGCTTTTCTAATTTTCAGGACAGAGGAGATGGCTCTTGGCTTATAATTGGGTCGTGCTTTAAAAAAACCTGCATGAGCTCATCATAAGCAACAAGATGTACCCGTTCTCCCCTTACATTCCTGCCCTGACCTCTCCCGAAGAAGCAATCCTTTTGGATGAGAGGCTGTTAATACAGATAGGATGTCTTTTACTTTCCCATCTCTGTGCACTCAGACATGGCTCATTACAATTATGTTTGAATGAAAACTCTTCTGTTATTACCTTTGCTGGGAAACTGCCCATATTTGGGGAGGAAGAAGCACAATTCTAAATCTGCCTTGGGAGGAAGCTTCAGTCTCTGTTCTGACTTTGAAGCTATCTTGGTAGCAGGTCAAACCAGATGCTTGGAGGTAGAGCCAGCAAAACATGTCAGCTCTGGAAGGTTTTCATCTTTTGGAAATTTGATTAATAATACAGATTTTGGTTTAATGAGTTATCTCTATTTTGGAGAGGAGTCTCTCCTCCTCTGTGCTGCCTGTCTCCAGCATCCTCATTAGCAGAACAAGAATAATCCCTCCTGTGCAAGCAGGCAGCAGACTCTCACTGCAGCCTGGTCCCTGTCACATCTGCCTTTGGGAGCCACCATCCTCTTTATCCCCTGGAATAACACAAAGTAGTACAGGCAAGTAGTACAGGCATCCCCTCATCCTCACATGGGCACAGGTACATTTTGGGCCACTGGGATCAAGCTGCCAAGCTGCAGAGGTACCACTGGCTCATTGCTGGGTGTAAAGCCCTGTGCTGGCGGTGCAGGATGGAGGAATCGGGGGTTGGAGCAGGAGGTGCAGCGGTGACTAAATGCGACCTGACGAGATCGTGAACAGGCCCGCAACTTCCAGCTCATCCCAGCCCTCCTGGTTTGGCAGCCCAGACAGTGTTGGAGACTTCAGCTTGTCAGAGTGGATCTTGTAACATCTCTAAGTCACACTTGTCTCCTGGAAAAGGAATGAACTAAAGAGATTGCATCTGCCCTTTTTAAGAATAAAATTAACCAAACCAGCCAAGCCATTTTCACTTCATTTCCCCTCCTCACTTTGAAGCCAGGATGACCATTTAATGCATAGAGTTGTTCTGACCCACATGGTGACGTGGGCAAGGCCATTGTTCATGTTTCCCCAGTCCCTCTGTTGTGTATTGGTTTGTTGTTTTATTGGTTATTGTTTGTTGTTTTTATGGCAGCATCCCTGCGTCAGCCCCACGTGGCAGCCAGACCGTGGCATGGGACGAGCGTCCCGCTGCTGAGCAGCTCGAAGGCAAAAAGAGTGTTTGGCTGTGGCATTGGCTTGTGGAATTTCTTGATTACCAGAAAGACTAGTTTTTGGATTAATTTTGTTCTGTCTTTTGAGGACATTTCAGCAGTAGATGCCTGATTAGAATACCTTTCTGCTTGGACTGTGCCTTTAGTCTTTCATCCCTATCACTAGTGGGCAGGGGATGAACAGGCCTGTTTCGTGATGTTCAGTTCTTCTAAACTTTATCTTCTCTTTTGATTTTTATTGTCTTTTGAGCAACCAGAGAGTTTATATGTACTAATGTGCTTTACAGAGGAGGAAGCACCATCCATGCCCCTGGCCTTGTTCATCTCATGGGGACTGGATGCCCATTTCTGACGGCTTCTCACTCTGCTGTTTCCTTCCACTCTTCTCACAGCCACATAAACTGGGAGCACAGACAGCAGCTGGGATAACCCTCAAGCCCCAGTGATTCCAGTGTCTTTTCTCCCTGCACCCATGTCCCTTTCTCAGGCCATCTGATGCTCCTTCAGCAACCAAATCTGCATCTGCATGCTCCACCATGACTTTGGGTCCAGGCTGTGGGATAAGGGGGTGAGATCTGTCCCTGGCAGGAAATCATATATTCCTGAGGATGGGTCCCCTAGAGCCAAATATTTCTAGAAAGCAGGATGGTGACTTTTATATGTATCTGGGGTTTTGTCAAATTATTCAGCAAATGTCACTGAGCTACAGAGACACTGACGGTCAGGCACATTTGCTGTGATTCAGAGCTTGTCACAAGCATTTTGCACAGCTCTAGCTCTTGGGCTCTAGCGAGTGGTTTTAAAGCAGTCCATTCCCTGAAAAACACTATGGAGGCAGAGAGCATGAATTATTATTTGTTTTCACTGTGTGGACAGTTGATCAGTGACAGATGTTTCTAATTGCATTAAGCAAGTGGAAATAATGAGAATTAGATAGCAGATTCTCCAGGAATTTACATTTAGATTGAGTTACAATTTGCTATTAAAGAAGCAAATTCAATGTAGATGCATTGGTTCTTCAGCAGAAATGGGAGACAATTATTTTTAATTATTATTTGATTACTTAAAAATGAGCTATGTTACTGTACTTAAAAATATTTGACTCAAGGGGATGACTTAATATGTGCACTTTATGTCTCCCTTAAAAGATATGGAATGATGAAATTGTTCATCAACAAACATCTCCACCTCCCCATTACAGTCGCATTGAAAGGCAAATGAAAAGCAGAGGCTGCCAGAACCCCATCTCACAGTGCACAGTTTGGCCAGTGCCGGGGCGGTGGTGATCGGATCAGGCTCACCCCAACCGTCTGCAGCCCCGACAAATTGAATTAAGTTGCACTGATGGAAGACAAGCTGCATCCCCCTTTGGACACCACGCTCCGCTGGGCTTGGCAGGAATTCCGGGCTGATAATCCCCGCGCCGTGCGCTGCGTGGAGCTGAGGCAGAGCCAGGCGAGGCCGAGCAGAGGTGGGTGCTCGGGCTGGAGCAGGGCGGGGGCACCGGCAGGGCCTCGGCACGCAGGGAGCAGCAGCATCTGCTGCCTGCAGATGACACATCTCTGACAGTTATCTCCCCGTCCATGCCAAGAGGAAATGAGCTGTGGTTCAAACCGCTGGAGGTTTTCCTTTTGGGACTTTCTCTCACAGCTTTTTTTTATTTTATTTTATCTCCTAGATTTCAAGTTCAGCTTCAGACGCAGAAATGTGTGAGTCCCCTGTCAGCAGAGAAGGGATTTATGTGCAGTGCAGATTATTGTATGTCTCTGTTTAGCACAGAATCCAAGCTATAATATTTTTTTAACCAACTGGCTGGCTCAGCTTTTAATTTTTTTTTTTTCCTTTTGCCTAATGAGAGCCTTATCCAGAATTCCTTGAAGTCAGAGTCTGTCTATCAGCTTCAGTAGGCTTTGGATCAGATTTCACATCACTGATTCATTATTAATTACACATCTGGGACTCCCTTTTCAAAGAGTTCATTGTTAAATAAATTCACTTTTAGACATTACAGACTTGGCATTCTTGTGCATTTAATAAAAGTCTGGCAAACCAGCAAAGAGCCATAGGCCAGCTTCTCTTCTGGTATTGATGGATGAATCTCCACTGAGCAGCAGTGGTTTACACTATAAGGATATAATGTATCTCTTCACTCTCATATAACCACTTTCTGTCTGAGACTGTGTTTGAGAATTTTGCCTTTTCTGGGATTCCTCCTCTCTTTTTTATAACTTTTCCTACCAGCAAGAGCTCCTCTGTGGATTCAGACACTGCAGGGTGAAATATATTTGCCATTGAGTTTCTTTTCTCTTCAAAGAGATACTGGCATCTTTTTCCTTGCACAAACTGTGATCCCATCTTCAGAGCTTCCTGAGAGAGCAGACAGGCAGGCAAATGTTTTCCTGATCCCTATGGCAAGTGGAATGGAACATTGTCTTTCTAAATATACAGGGTCTTTACCATAGTCCTCAATTATGTAGTTCAAGTCCAGACATTGAAGTGACCAAGGAGCTGCTCTGGAAGCTCTGTTTACAGAGGAATAGTTTTGGCAGGGGAATATGTAGAAATTAAGGTTTTCCTCCTGAAGTCCATTCAATAGGAGGCTATATCCTAGGTGAAAAAGGACATCTTATGTTGTGATTTAATGGTACAGGGTATTATTCCCACTTAGCAGCTGATGGCACAGGGAGCAGCAGCCCACACAGGTGTTCCCTGTGCTGCAAGGATCTCCTGAGCTGCACTCAGCCCATCCTGTGCTTTTGCAGGGCTGTCCAGACTCACGGGGAAAAAAGGATGGGGTGAGTCCTTTTTTTTCCTCCTGATGCCAAATCAGAGTTTGGCTGAATGGTCCTGGTTAATACCCATGTCCAAATAAATTGTGAGGATAGATTCTAATGACTGCTACCCAGCTTCCAAAGCTTTCACTTAGTCATCAACTGTTTAAGGTATATGGAAAGGAAGACCAATAGAAACTCAACTCCCCCTGTTTAAATAATGAAGCTCTGAATGTTGATCAGCGGCAGACAAACACTGAGTCCATGGCACGCTCCCAGTGCAAGAGGTAAAAACCACCACACAGCTGTGGAAAGGTCTGTGAAGGAAGAGAGAATTTTGACACTAGGGCACTTGAGCCCCTGAAAAGCCAAAGCTAATTCCCTACTACAAGTGAAACATCTCTCCTGTTTTGTCATGGAGAATGACAAAACCTTTTCCCTGCCCGAATTCACCTTCCTCAGTTTTTCAGAAATCACATTAAATGCAATTATTCTCATCACCCTCATGTATGAAGAGCAGATCTTTCTAAAACTGCAGCCCTTCGGCATTAGAAATGATGAAGTCGTTTACTCCTTGCCATAGAGCAAGTTTTGGGGTGGGTCTACAGCCACCTGGTAGGATATGAGGAGGGAGACAGATACGAGAGAGATCTGTCACACAGGCAGTGTGACCGCTGGCCAGTCAGCAGAGCCTCCAGTTGCCAGAGGCCATCAAGACCTCCAGCATCATTTTGGGGAGGTCTTTGTGCTTCCAGCATCTGCCAGCAGCATGAGTGATCTCCAGGCAGGCCCAGCTTATGAGCCTTTGTCTCTGTCACTCAATGAAATGTACTGGGCACAGCCTTGCCCACCCTGCTGCTGTGGGATCTGCTCCTGCCCATCTCCCACATCGGGTTCAACGAAAGCAGGAACGGGTACAGTTGCCTAAGCACTTCCATCTCACTTTGCAGTGAGGACGTGTTCTGGGTAAGACCCAGAAGGAGATTTTCTGGACACTGGCAAGGAAGCTCAGCCTGTGCCCAGCAACTCACTGTGCCATGCCACTGCACGACACACTTGGACATTTCCCCATCCACAGGCCAAGGAGCACTCATTTTCAGAAGCCAGGCTGCCTTTATTTGCTTTCTACCCCTCCTGCTTAGAAAAATTTCCTCCATTCTCCATAGTCTCCAAGCTTCTCCTTGCATGGTTCATTACATTCATTGGCTAATTCTGCTATCGCCCCAGTACGTGGGTCATCACCCACATTTGTATGCACTTACATTTTCCAATTATTTTCTTAGTAGCTGTTTATCACTAACAGTTTCTACCCTGCCTGAATTCTCTCCTAACCACTCCGTCTTACTTCTTTTTTATTCTTTCTTTGCAGAAAAAAAGAAGGTGGGTTTTTTTTAATAAAAGACACTCACTATCTCATCCGGTCATTCATTTCACCTCCTCCTTTATAATGGAACTGGTTTATTACCAGCACTTCTTTTTACAAATATCAGGGGAAATAAGCCTTTCTTATTCTCCCAGTAATTCCTATGGTGAGCAAGTATTATTTGCTTTCTTTTCTTTTGAGTTGTGGCCAATTGTCATTTCTCTCCATTGCCGCCTCCTTTTTTTATGGGGGTCACAGTGTGGCATTGGTGAGCCTGGAGTCAGGAAAGCCCAGCATCCTTGTCCCCTTCTCATTCACCTTCAGGGTTGCCTACAAGACATTAGAACGGAGCTGTGAGGAGGGGGGACTGGTGGGACACATTTAGGCTCCTGACTGTCCTGATGTGCACCAGGATGATCCATCTAGACGTGCAGGCAGGACTTGCCTGTGCCCAAGGTTGCCCCTTTGAACCTTGATCTGCTCTTTGGAGTGTCCTCTCCCTGTCCTTCTGCTGTTGACATGGGCAAGTGCTGGATGTGGTGACTGCTGTGACTGACAGAGGGGACCAGACCAGAGGATCCAGGCAGCTTCCTTGCTGTGTCCCAAGGCATGCTGGACATGGAAACCTTTGCTTCTTAGGGACACACACAGTTGGTTGACTTCATCTATAGGCTCTGAATGCATAGACTCAGTAGGGAAAACTTCAGTCACTGAAGGCAGGGCGAGTTTCTGTGCTTCTGTAGATGAAAAGTTGTTGATTTTTCCCATTCCCTCTGAAATAACCACGCTTTCATCTTGCAAGCCTAATCCTTGGTTATATCCCACACCTTGGGCGCTCACCCAGAGTGGAGGGACCCTCTGTCTTACAGGACAAGGTGTATCAGACCCTGCCCCATGGCCCAGCAGAGTCAGGGGACAATCCCAGCCACCACTCTGGTTAATCTGGGGACCACACTCAGTCACAGGAGATTGGAAGCCAGACTACCAGTGAGAAAGTAAGTGGGGGTAGCACTGATCTCCTGTGCCTTGGGAGCAGGACCTACACAATGCATCACACTTTTACTTGACTTCAAGGTTAAAGCAGCTTCCTTAGCTATCCCATTTCTCTCTTTTGCTGACTGCTTGACTCCCCATAACATCTGAGCTTTGCCATCAGGCACTGAGAAATGTAACCAACATCTGGCAAGTGAAGTTCAGCCCCTCTCTCCTGACTTTCCTAGGGGAAGAACTGTCTGTCTCATGTGTGGTATTTTCATAGCGTGCTTTACATTTGAGTGTGTTAAGCAAGAAGCCTCAAAACATCGTGGTATGTTCTTAATATAGCGACTGTGCAATGTACAGAGATAATTAAACTGATGAGAACATCCAGGAAGACCAATGTGCTTCAACTCTCGAGTTCTTTAGGGGAGAGAAATCTAGCATTGCTGTATGTATGGAGAATCTGTTGGTGGAGTCAGCTCTTTTGACTGCAGCCCTAAGTAGGAGTACAGATAGAGAAGATGAATGCACAAAAGCCCGTGCACCACTGTTCTTCTGGAGGCATTTCCCAGCCTCAGCACATGAGGATGTGGCTCTCGTTAAGTTTAATTCATTTCCCTGCACTCACAATTGGTGTGTAAAATAGAACAGGACAATTTAATCCTGGGCATCCTAGCACTGTTATTTACTTTCTTTACTTTTATTAACGTTAGGTTTGCTAACAGAGGGTATTTTTAATAAATTATTTTAATGTGTTTAGAAAATGTGCTACAAAAATAAGCATTCACTTAGCTTATTAAATATTTTCAGCGACGAAGAAGTGACTGTGAGTGAGGATGGAAATAAACATCCTTATTCAGGAGAGATTTTTAAAAAGCAAACAGAACATAAGAATGCAGCTAAGCTAGTATGTCTTGGGAAATTATTTTTCCTTTTCCACATCAGCAATAACAGATCAAGAGCATTTCCAAGCACCAATTTCTGTAGGCTGCACGAAGGGAGATGGACATTTCTACAGTTGATTTGAAACTGGATGAACTAGAGCGCTTCAGAGGTTTACAGTCGAAAAGATAAATGGATTGTGCGAGCTGTCCAATTTCATTATGTGCCCTAGCCAAACTCTTTCTTTAATGTTTGATAGAATTATGACCAAATATTTCAAAACAAAAATGCTGACCTCTGTAGAAATTGTTGTTGACCTTGTCAAGGTAGGTTTAACGCTTTAAAAGAATACCAACAATCTCTCAGTGATATAAAACTTCAACAGAGGCTACCAAATCGAAATATATATAGAAGGGAGCTGGTTATTCACACTGGCCGAGCGCTTATCAAGCCCCATTGTCAGCTGAGTGTGAAATGGATTCCTGCCCAGAAAGCTGGCTCTGGAGCTCGCTTCATGTTCAAAGTTTGATTTGCCACATGTGATACAGTCAGATGATTTAAAACACAATTGACTTTCTTGCAGAAGTTGACTAGCCTGTTTCAAAATTATACACATCTCCAGAAACTGAAAGGCAAGTACACATGAAGACCCAAAATACTTTAAGCCAAGCATTTACAGTACCGATTATCTGAATAAATTTGTCACATTGGAAGTGCTTTCTTAAAGTAGGCCACCTCACTTCCAACCCAGAGTGCTGCACAGAATGCCACATCCATGTCTTTTTTCCTTTGCATTAAGACAAGGGTTTGAACCAAAGCCCTGTACACAAACCCTCTTAACTCCCCAGCATGTGCAATTCTCATCTTGAGCTGCTTCAGTTTGTATTAATTTAGCACCAATCTCCAATTGGAGAGCTCCATCTAATCTGGCCTCTGTATCCATCACTGCTGCATGTTATGTGCAAAGGAAGGTGAAAAATCCTCTGAGCCCCCCCAGTTCTGTGATAAAACCACGAGATTTGTTTAGTCTCAGTTAATATCATTGCTTGCTTAAATTGATTACAGATAATGGCAATGAAATCCATCTCTGTTGCAGGGGCATCTTCCACAGGTTAAATGCCTTTGTGTTGAAAAATGAGGCTTTTCCGACTCTTTGCAAGGATGAGGGAAAGAAGAAAGAGTTGCCTGGTTACCAGGCTTTTTTGAGGCTGTGGGAGCATGATATGCTAGGGCCTTCTTCAGGTTACTAGTGCTGGTATAGCCAGTGCTGCTAAACCATGGAGATCCAAGTGCCAAATGCACCCAGTCTCAGTGATCCGGAGATCAGGTAGAGTGGGAGATTCTGAAGCCACTGTGGCCTTCAAAGTCGTGGTTTGCTTTAAAGCACAGATGCTTCATTCTACTGCTTTTATGAAACTGATGGCCTTAAACCAGGGCAGAGTCCTCCCGTGTGTGGGCATCCTCCTTCTGCTCTGCTGATCTATCATCCATATTTTTCTCATTTATAACATACAAATCTCATAGATGCCTCGTGCATGAGGAGATGGGAAGCTACCAAATACATCACTAATAGGTTCAAGATGTTGAGGATGATTTAAAGGGCTAGTGAATCTGATCATCATAGCTGAGAAGGGGTTTTCTTCTGCTCTAAAGGAACTGAGTTTGCTTGAAAGTTGCTTGTTTGGGTCCACATAACTGAGTACCTTTATTTTGCACCAGTCCTTCTGAGTTAGTGCCTCGTAAGTTTGCTCTAAATTCCCCGAAAGTTAAAAAAAAAAAACTCAGTCAAAACTGTCAAATTTGGGATGTATTTTCATTAAAACTGTATTAACCCACAGCATGCAGCTCCTGATGATACTATAAAACTTCTCATGGAGTTCAGAGTAGCCTCCTGAAAACACAGTATTTGCTGGAGTAAGCACATAGCGAAGCGAGCAGCCAGTCAAGCTCGTCTTCAGGAGTGTCTTGTAAAGGTCAAAGCAGATTTGATGTTGTGTTAGGTTTTGGGAGAAACCCAAAGAAAGATAATAGAGGAAGGATCTGTTTCTTCAAATAATCCAAGAACAAATCTAGAAAGTTTAAATAAAGAATAATAAAAGTTGCATGCGCAAATTGACTTGGGGCAACTTTTTAACTTGCTTCAGTGATGTTTTCATGGCTGATTAGATGAGCTGGCAGTAACCTCGGCAGTGCTACAAAAGCCATTTTTACATCAGTCAGCATAAGGAATTCCACACTTTCCATCAAATCCCTCCAAAAAAGATGTCTGCTTTCCCTTCCAATCTGGGTTTGCTTCTGTGGTTGGCCAGATCTTCTCACTCAGTTCATGCTCCTGGCCACAGTTCAGTTGGAAAGGACTCAAGGGTGGCTTGAGTCCTCACACGAGGTTACCCTGCATGATCTTTCTTACTGCCCAGAAAGATAACCCAGGAGGATACGTGAGGATTTTGACCACGTTCCTCTGGAAATCCTGTGCAGAAAGGACTGCTTGTGCATGCACGGATCAGCGCTCTGGCCCACGGGAGGTACTGGGGGATGCTGGACCTGGCACGGATGCTCCATGAAGGGGATGTGCATCGAGCCTGCACATCCAGACTGCACAGCTCAGAGATGCAGACTCTTGGGGGATCCCAGGAAGAAATACTTTACAACGTGCTGCTCCTGCTGGCACCCCATGTGGTCAGGGCAGGCCAGGACATCAGTCTGAATGCCAGGCACAGCATCCTTTCCCTCTCCCCAGCCCTGCAGGAGACAGAGAGGCAGATTCTCATGTGGGATGTAGTGCTCTAAGCCACCAAACCTCCTTGTACTTCAGGTCTATGGACAAAAAATATGTGATCAGAGCCAGGGTCAGCCCTAAACCTGGGCTTTTCCTTCTGCCATCCTCAGCACATCAGCCAGGCTCTTTCAGCTGTATGTAGGGACATTAGCTATTCCCAGTGGAGACAGAGAAGGGATGGAGCGGGCAGAGGGCTAAGGGAGGGAAGAGGGAAATGCTGAGGCTTTTGTTGTGGATGAGAGAAGGTCTGAGCATGGAGCAGATTTCCTGTCCCAGCACCAGTTGCAGCTGGCTGGCCTCTTTGGAAGCAGTCACCTGAAAACTCTGTTGGAGTCGCGGGACGATGCAGATGGCAACGGAGAGGAATGGGGTCACTGGGCATCGACGCAGACCCCTTCTGAATGGGGGAAGAGTGCAGCTGCCTCTGTGTCAGGCAAGAAGGGGAGGAGGGATGCTAGAGACCCAAAAGTGTCTTTTTCATCCCACCAACTGCTTCTCATTTTGCTTTTGACATGAATTTGCCATGCAGACTTGGCCAGCTCATGCTCTTTGCTTTCTGTGACTGCAAAATTATTTAAGCAGATTCCCATTGCTAATATGTAGGGGAATTAGAGAGTATCAGCAATGCCTTCTGACTTAAGATATGGAGTGTCAGGTATCAGCTGAACCCAGAAATGCAGCTATCTGTGAATATTTCTGAGTCAACTTGTCAGTAGGGTGTTTCTAATCCTTTTACCAAACAGATTTTTTTTAGAAAACTTGGGAATTTTTTTGTCTGTTTCTCTCTGACCCTAATAAATCTTAATTCCCACAACTTGCGGGTGTTGACTTTCCAAGAAAAAACGTCAGTGGCACTCTGTCACCACCCTCCACACTCCCGAGGCAGCTGCTGGAGGCAAGTTTTCTCATTTGCTTATGTAAATGAAGGAAAGAGATTTTTAGAGCCAACCGCTGACTCTGGGAAGGAGGTGCTGCCTGTGCCAGCGCGAGCGGTGCTCCCACCGCCAGTCCCCGACACTGACGGAGTTCAGCTGTTCCGTGATAAAAAATAAGGCGCTCCCTCTCCAGGCATTTTGCATTTCAATACATGATTTTTCACCCAGCTACATCCCAGCCTGCTTTGATTATGTGCACTCCATATATTGACATAATAACATGGAGTAGAGGAATAGAGGATCTGTCCCATAAGGGGAATTGCAGCCCCTAAAGCCCCAAGCCTTTAGCCCGAGCAGTTTTGTACAATATTGTTACCCTCTGTTTGGATGACACAATGGCCAAAAGGGCCATTACTGGGTATTTCCACAATATTACATGGAGTGACTTCAGATTTTTCTTTTCTTGGAAATGCGTGAAATGGGTTAAACAAGAGGATGGCAGAGCTGTTGGCAGACCCAGTTTGATGAGAGGAGAATTGCAAGTGAGGGACAGTTCAGTGGCCCCTGGATGAGAGAATTCCGTGTTCCGGGCACAGGGAAGCAGGGGAGGGAAGGAGTTACAGTCCATAGCTGTCATGGGGCAATGCACTGCCTAATGCACACAGGTGAGCGTGGAGCATTCCCTGGCTTTCAGCAGGTGAGACTGCTTGCCACTGAGTATCAATGCCCTGAGGAGAGTCGGAACACACAGGGCCTATATGGGCTTCTTTACTGCCCTCATCTCCGTGGTGTTGGAGGATAGGGCTGTGGCTGGTTTTAGTAGATGATCTAATTCATGGGGAGGATCCGGAGTTTGCTTCATTAGCAAATGCTAGCAGTCGGTGGAGGGGAAGAATTGTGCGTGAAGCACGTTTGGCACTTTTATTTCCTCCTGATTACACCACCCAAGGCTCAAGCAGACCGAAGAAGAAGTGCTGTTCCCTGCCTTGTAGGACAGTGCTGGGCACAGCCACGGGAGGAATTGCTCTGCATTCATGCAAACTGTTCCTTTTCCACCTCACCTCTCCTGCTGATGGACTGGCCACACTGCACGCATTCCCCAGCCTACACTGCAACTCAAGACACCAAAAATATGTTTTTCAAACATTCAGCCTTTGAATGCTGAGCAAAATTTGACCAAATCAACAAGACTCGAGAGGCTGGTTTGAACTAAACACACTTCACAGTCCGTCCTGCAGAAACCAAACCTGCTCACAGTTAAGTACCAGTGGTTTGAGTCCTGGAGCCTGTGCCTGACCACAGCTGGGCTATAGCACAAAATCAGTGCTGAGCACCAGTCCTGCAGACAATCTTTAGCATTGCAGCACTTCGAGGTGTCTGACCTCTGCCTCCTTGTGCTGTATTGCACTGTAAGTCCCCCCAGCAAGGAGACAGTGGACAGTAGCAGTGTTTTTAACCTAATGAGATGAGGCATTGCTCAGTGTGAGTTAGGTACCCGGTTCCCACAGCTCAACATGTGTCTGTGCTGGGTGGATTTGGGCAGCACACATCTGTCCATATGTTGAAACTGTACATTACCCAGAAACCTTCTGCCGCAGAGAATTAGGGAAAAGCTATGACATGGGGGAGGGGGAATAGATGGGCTTGTTTGACAGTTAATAAAACAATGAAATATACTTTGTGTGTGCCTGAGCTTCTAGGGATGTACCAGCAGCTGCTAATACCATGTCATCTGTTTTTTATTCATGGCACTGCTGGACTGTGGATAGATAATCTCTCTCTATAACTCACTCATTTCTAAGCTTAATGGGAAGCTGTCATAGAGAAACATGCTTCTCTGCCAAAAGTGGCCAGTCTGTCTTTCCACTGGGGAAACACATGATTCCAGAGTTCCTCGCTCTGCTCAAATCCCAGTAACATTGTCTTTTAATTATATTGAATATTTAATACTGGAATGCTTGTGTTTCTGTTGTATTTTCCACAATGACTGACAGAAACAGCCCACTCTGTCTCTGTCAGACAGAGAGGTGCTCCATCCCTCTGGTCGTCTTCATGACCCTCCTCTGGACCCACTCCAACAGGTCCATGTCTTTCCTGTACTAAGAGCTTCAAAGTTGGATGCAGCACTCTAGGTGGGGTCTCACCAAAGCAGAGCAGAATCACCTCCCTCGACCTGCTGGCCACGCTTCTTGTGATGCAGCACAGGACACGTTTGGCTTTCTGAGCTGGAAGTGCTGAATCATGCCCAGCTTTTCATCCACCAGTATCCCCAAGTCCTTCTCCACAGAGCTGCTTTCAATCTCTTCATTCCCCAGCCTGTATTGATACCAGGGGTTTCCCTGACCCAGGTGTAACACCTTGCACTTTACCCTGTTGAACCTCACGATGTTCCCATGGACCGACTTCTAGAGCTTGTACAGGTCCCTTTGGATGGCATTCCTTCCCTACAGCTTGGCATCAGGCTTCTCCTAGGCTACGAAATCCTTCTGCCCAGAAGCCCTCTTCCTCCTCCTCCCATCCTGTGGCCAACACATGCCCATAACATGTCAGTATTATCAATAAACCTGTGTGACAGTGACTGGTGTTAGGAGGCACCAAAATGGGGTTTGCGTGTCACCTTGTGCAGCGAAATCTTGCTCTTCACCACCTGTATCTCACCTTCTCCTTTTCCTCTTTTCAGCCCTGGGGAGGTGTCCCATGAGCAGAGCCCAGCCTGCTCCCCCAGTGGGTACAGCAGCCCGTATTAGTGAGCTCGTGCTAATATGAACTCATCCAATAAATACATCAAGGAGCCCTGAAACTCTGGGATTTGGACACTGAATCAGTACAAATCATCATTCCTCATGCAGCCTCCCTTTTCCAAGGAGCTCTCAGGCTTGTCCTTCCCCTCTCTGCTTGCCTTCAGTGTTCTCTGTGCTCTGTTGTTCAGGGAAGTTGCCATTGTGTCTAATTGGGAAGAGACACCTGTAGAGTACCTCTGTGCAGAGATAACTGGAGTGCATGGAAGAGAGACTCATCCCCTGTGGTTAATTTGCCAGTGCTGAGTGCTCCTTTAAACAGAGCCAAGGAGATACAGACAGAGCTTGAGCACTGCATGCATTGAAGTTCTCTTGCTGAGGGTGTCACTAGCACAGGCTGTGCCTGTAGTTTGGGCGTGGTGTGCAGTGGGCTCTTTAAGCAATGGGGAAAGGCAGGGAGACATCCCCAGGAGTGTCAGCCAAGTGTGATCCCATATGGGCCTTCTCGTATTGCCTTTGGTGCCTTTCCATAATCTTTCTTCATGGCAAGTTCGAGTCACAGAGCTGCTACTGAGGCTCAGCCCTTTCCCCACCACCTCCTGACACCACTAATAAAGCTCTCCCTTTCCTCTAAGTCATTATTTGAACGAACTTCAGCTGTTTTGGAGGGCAAGGAGGGAATGAGTTCACTGCTTCAAGCCTGCAGGGTTGCAGAGAGCCCCAGCCAAGTGCTGTGCTTACTGTCTTCCTCACTGCTGAGGCTTTGTGCATGCACGGCATTATCATTTCAGATAAATCTCTCTGGCATGGCCCAAGGAGCAGGGAAGGATGTCTGGGTCATTCTGCTAATAAGGAGACAGCCCCTAATGAGTCCATCTCTGCTTCCCTGTCTCTCCAAGAGGGAAGGAAGAAACCTCAGAGTGCTCTGAAGTCAGGCTTGACTTCACAGCAGAGTTGTCTTCTCTGCAGAGTATCAGGAACCCCCTGGACAATGCTTTGGTGTCATCATACCACCACTGGCAGGTGGATCCAGTGACCCAGTGTTGAGGTATTAAATTTTGTGGAAAATGTCACATTTGCACATCCAGGAAGTCCAGGCTGCAAAATGTAAGCCTGTTCCAGGCTGGAGTAGGAATTGGGGAATACAAGTAGGGATCCAGAGCCAGGAAAGCACTCAGGTTACTGCCATGCAGAGAAGCCTCAGGGACAGCGTTTGTCTAATAAATGGCCAGTGTCTGTGCCGGAAACCCGGATCCACAGGAATGCGGGTCCCTCAGCCTTTCGGAGCAAGCACTTACCAGGAGCAGACTCTTCTTCCCCAGGGCCACAGCTCCAGTGTGCTGGGACCACAACCAGGTCCCTGCTGATTTCTCTAGTAGCAGTAGCAATTGATTTACAAAGCACTTTTCTTTACATGCCTTTCTGCGAAGAGGGTCCTGTAGCAGGAGGGAGCAGCAGGGGATTCCCTGGCTGAATAAGGCTGCTCTGACAACCTACCCCACCAGCAAAGCATGTTCAGCCCTCGCTGGTCCAGACGAAGGATTTCTCCTGGTGTTCCCCATCCTAAGTTCAGGCCAGCCAGCTGCAGCTATGACGTGCCCCACAGGCTGCCTTTTGTGATACAGGTTACATGGAGGATGCCATGGAAGGTGTGGATAGGAAGGGGATGAAGAGCAGCAGATGCAGAGGGGTCTCCACACCTGTCTGGGCAGCTCGCAGGGCAGCACAGTCCAGCTTTGTAGCTCTGCATCATTGAGGACATGGTTCAGTTTCTACTCTGAATGCCACCTGTTACCCTGATTTATTCCTGTGGGATGCACAAGGTGCATCTTGCTGGCCATCCGATTGTATTGAATCCAGAAGGTCCCAGGCCCACTTTCTATTGATTTCCCTGCTCTCAGAGACGGGTCCCCAACCTCTTCAATGTGTCTGTGATGGAAGTTTTATTAATGCAAAATTTCCCCTCTGGAAAATGAAGTCCAGAAATTAATAATGAATTAAAACAACTTGCCACAGGCATTGCTAATGAGCTCTTTGTCTGCGCAGCTCAGATGAAAGGAGGTCATTGCTCAGCCGTTCCCATCGCAAATGGCAAGAAGATTAACCGCTAACATCGAGCGTGTGGGTCTCTCCTGAGACAGCGGGACAGGCTGCAGCTCAGCTTCTGCCTGCCTGGCTTTTCCTGCCTTATCCCTGCTGTGCAGGTTTGTCTCAAGGAGTCTTTACTACCTGGAGAAGACACCTTCCTCCCCTCCCCTCCAAACATTCAGGTTGCCCGTCTGTGTTGGGAGGACACCCGAGTCATCCCACTGGAAAGGACAATAACCTTGCAGAGCTTAAGGGGAGAGAGGAAAGTAATCTTGGAGGGGACTAGCAGGGCTTAACTTCACTGCCATAAGCCTCTTCAGGGACTCTGGCCCAGTAACTAACCTGGCACCGCTCCAGTGCTGGGTCTGCATCTATTGTTCTTTTCCCTTATCTTGCAAGGCAAAGGGTTATCCTGCCTTATCTGCTACCACAGGCTTTGGAGGAGGCCCCACGGCAAGGGCACTGGAAATCGTGCCCCTGCTGAGCCTCAGGGGGCTGTGCTGGGAGAGGAGCATCCGCTTCTGGGCAGTAGAGATGGGAAAGCTGTCACACCACGCTGACCACCTCTCCATGGCTTTTTCAGCCTGGTCTCACTCAGCAGAAATAAGGAAGCAGCAGATTGCATTTACCCATCCTGGGAAGGGTGGCTGAAGGCAGGTGGTTTTGGGTGCTGCTCCTCACTTGATAGCTGGGGCTGGATGCAGCAGTGTGTGGGGCAAGAGAGGTTGAACGTCACTTCTCCATGATGTGACTGAACAGCAGAAGGGACTTTCTCCCTTGTCCAGTATTCCTTGTGAGAGTGTTGTCTGACTGCAGCACCTTCCCCATGTCCACAGGCAGCCTGCTACACATCAACTGTTTATTGCTCCGTTCTGCTTTCTTGCAAAAGCTCAACCTGTGCCTTCCATGTGCTCAACCCAGGCTTGGGAAAACTCTGCTGTGTTTGAGGCATAATGTTTCACCACTCTTTCCCACCCCTGCCCTCTCAGGTGGGACACACAGCCGGGCTGGATGATGGCTCACTCCCTTGCTTGGCAGCACAATTGCTCGTTTATCAAATAACTGAGTCACACAGAGCACTGGGCACCAGGCAGTGACAGCCACGCAGCTCCCAGCCTGCAATGCTCTCCAGCATGGGGATGCCTGGATTCACCTCTGCCAACTGCCCCCACCATGGCCTAGGCCATGGAGGAGTCAGTCCTGCCATACATTCCCACCCCTCCTCTAGTGGTAGCTCTGGGCTGGGAAGAAATCCCTTTCTGGTGCAGAGTGAATTTGGCCCAGTCAGGAGAGAAAGGAGCAGGGACCCTTGGGCAAGGGCAGGGAAAAGCAAGGCTTCAAACTGCACATTGATAGGAGGAAACAAACCCCTCTTCCTCTCTCTCCTCTAAGAGTTTATGCTTGTTTGTCTGTTGTTAAGCTGAAAATTGACCCAATGCCCCCAATAAGTACCTGCACTGAGCCTGTGTCTCTCTGAATTCACCTGGCAGTCTTGCCATCCTCTTCATCACAATATTGGTGTATATCATAAGTCAAACTGTAGCTTGTCCTTAAAATGCTCTGACAAAGAGAGGTTCATCTTACAGGAGACAGGGATGATGCAAATGTCCATCCCACCTAGCACAATACCAGGAGAGAAGGATCTGAGGAGTCTCCAAAGGGACTGGGGTATCTGGTGTTCTCTTTGCTTGGGTCTTTGATGGGACTCAAGGGGACAGGGGACCTGACCACGATCCCATGCCTGGTCCACTCATCTCTGAGCACCGTTTGGGAGCTTGTTCAGGAGTGAAGGTCGATGCAGTCGCCAGTGCCGTCATAGCAGAGCCTCCAATTGTTGTGCCTGAGAAGTCTGACTTGGGAATTAAAATGAAGCTGGTTGCATCCCACCTATTTGTTATCTGCCAGGCTGTTCCTCCTACACGGCAACTTCTCTCGTATTCAGAGGCTGCTTCAAGCCAGGGCTGCATTTAGGCACAGCCATTGCTTCTTTCTTTGCTGGCATGACCTAGAAACCCCCCGTGCACTGGATGTCCCCACAGGATGGGTAGAAGATGCTGTCATGCTCGTATGACTTCCAGGGAAATATACAGAGAAGTAAGTTTGTCCCAGCTGTGTCAGACACAGTGATAGCGCTGGCTTTAGGGACATTTTCAGAGAGTCTGAGAGTCTTATGAACCAATTTGGGAGTTAGGTACAAATCAGGGTTTTTTCTACTATAGCTGTGTTTGTGTTTATAGGACGGAGCAGTTGATTAGGACAGCAGGGTTCTCACGTCCCTGCCACCCGTTTTCCGCACAGCACCATCATTTCACCTCCATTTAACAACAGGTTCACGTCTGGGGTAACTGACTCAGCTGCTTGGCAGACTCGTTGGGGCAGTCAAGCCTGCAGACAGTTTTATTTTCTCTGAGGTTTGCAGCACAGAGATTTATAGACCAAATCCTTATAAGCAGTCGCCAGGGAGCCTTGTTGGGATCTCTGACCCCAGCCGTGCCAGTGCTGCTGTAACAACTGCAGCTCTGGGATCTGGGGCTATTGCAGGCTGCATTTACCTGGATCCTTTGTACCCCTGTTTCCTACAAGTGACAGGCAGGACAAGAGCTGTGCTATTGCCAAGGCTTCAGAAGCGTGGTTGGAAAAACTGGAGCACAGCAGAGCAGATGAAAATTCATAGAGGTAGGAGAACAGATGAAAATTCATAGAGGCAGAAGAGTTAAAAGACAAGGTTTTGCAGAAAAGGTAGTAATGAACCATGCTCTGTTTCTCTGAGCTTGGCTTTTATTGTCTTACAGAGAATATTCTGAAAGTGTGTGCTGCTTTCCTGTCTTTCCTTCCAAGTGCCTAAATTTGAGGATCTATCCTTATCTCTATGTGACAAGCAATAGTGAATGGGAAACTATTTTGTTCTGTCATTTACTTCTCATTTGGTCTTGTCACATCCTATCTTTTGGCACTGTGTATTTTCTTAGTGTTACGAGCATATATCTGTGCTGTGTGTGAGAGAGTGGGTGTCTGAATTGTGTTTGCAAAGGTCCTTGATAAAAAGCTTTAACATCTAAAATTATCAGAGAGGCAGGAGTGAGCTGGTCTTGGTAGATCTGAACGCTGGCAGGCAGCAGATCATCTGTCTGCAGAGACATTAACTGCTGAATAGGTCAGAATTGCCAGGTTTTTAAGTATTTACCTAGGAGGGAAACTACTGCTCATTTCAAGGAGCTAATGTTCCTTGCAGATTTAGCTTGAACACCAGAGGGAACATAAAAGCAACAGCTGTGGAGCAGTTTCAAGGATAGTGTTTTCCTCCTCAAGCACAGTGCAGTTCTATCCAATTCTCCTCATTAATCACTTTCTTTCGTTTTTGTTTTTCAGCCAAAGCTTTTGGCCAAGGAGTTGCTTGACTTGGTGGCATCTCATTTCAACCTGAAGGAGAAGGAATACTTTGGAATTGCATTCACAGATGAAACGTAAGTGTGAGAAATCAAAGACCTAAGAGGCAACACTGTGTGCAGCAAGGTTCTAGACCAAGGTCTAAGGAGGCATGGACCAAATTACCACAAAATTTGAGGTTTTGTCTCAAGACAGGCCGTATCTACCCCCAGATTAAACGACAAGAATAAAATTTGCACCGGAGAAACATTAAAGGTCTGCCAAAGGCTATGATTAGTCCCAGACTGTGACCCCTCAGTGCTACTGCACCGCCCTGTTACATTTTTCCAGCTGTTTTCTCTCAGGAGTTACACTGTCCTTGGCATATGGACTGTGTCTTGTATGGACACCCACCTTGGTTTGCAATAGGTTTTTTCTTTGTATATTAATCAAGAAAAGGCTTCCTACACCTAAATCATTTTTAAAAAACAAGATTTTCAAGCCAACGCTGTGTCCCCAGAACAGCTGAGTCAGCGGTATTGCAGTCAGGAGCCAGTTCCGCTCTCCTGAAGTGGCAGGGAAATGTAAATTATCTGCTGGAGTAATGATTCGGGATCGGGTAATCAGAGGCTGCTGGATAATTGCACAAACATATCCGCATTCATCTCGGCAGCAATCACCCCTCTAAAGTCAATTCCTTTGGCAAGCACCTGCCTTGGACAGCCTGAGGCCATCTCAGGACACTGCTCCCGGGATGGAGGAATGCTCAGCAACAGGCACGTGCAGAAGCTGGACCCGAATCAGATGAGACCTCAGGATCCATCCCAGCTCACTGACTTGAGTAGCTCAGCCCTGTAGGAGCTCTCTAACCCAACACAAATTAACAAGGCTAATCCTCCCAGGAGCAACAGTAGGAGGCATTGGCCTTTCATAAAGCAGGAGGAGGAAATTGCTCCTACCCCAGTGTTTATTCTTGGAGAGAGCAAGTTACTCAGTGGGTGCTGTCTGAGAGGCACAGGAAAGCCATGCAGGGAAGCCAAAGCACACTAGGAGATGAAAATGTTCCCTTAACAGTCCCAAGAGCACAGGTGAGAAACAAGGCACATCTCAAACTGTAACCAGAGAGCAGCTGAGCAAGTCCCAGTTCTCAGTTCAGCTGGGCGGGTACAGGGCTCCCCTGGAGTGCAAGGGAAGCTAATGAGGAGCTGTCAGCAATTAGAGAGAGCCCAGCCTCCCCTGGCACTCCCAGGTTTAACTGTGTGGGCAAAGATCTGGGTTAGCAAAGGGAGGAAGCGTGGGAAGCTGACAGAGGTTGTCAAGGCAGAGCTCAGAGATAAATGGTGGGTGCAGATGGATGTGCACTGTCCAGGCAGGATTCAAAGGGTTAGGTGATGGCCTCCACTCACTTGGTCACCTTTAGACCTGTAGATGGAGCAGGGTTTTTTTCAGGAGACGGTCAGCCTGCCCAGATGAAAGATTTGGGGATACCCTCAGTAAATCGAGGAAGTGCAGCCCAGAAACAAGCAGCAAGTCCTAGCTGGTCTGAAGCTGGTCTGCAGCCCTTCTGCTGTCCCACAGCGACTGCATCGTTGGCACTGAGGCTTCTTCAGTGCTGTGAAAATAACCTTGACAAAAGTATTTCCTCTTCAGTTGTAAAATGCTTTGAATAGAGTTGGCACAAACAGCAATTGTCTTATTTGACTGAACACAGCAAAAGAACATACCTGGGGCCTTGGACAGAGTCTTGGAAATAGATGTCCCAAGTCAACTTCAAAAAATAAACAGGGCTGTCTATACCACAGATCTTAACCTGCAACGTGAAATGGAAGTTTGAAAGATCCCCTTTCTTCAAAAAGTAGTAAAAACAGTCTCTTAATGTGTGTTTGCAGGGCACATAACACAGACCTTTAGCTAACACAGACCAGGAATGTAAAAAGAAACCCTTTAATTCTCTGACAGGCCCTCGGGGACTTCCTTCTCTTCACTCTCCACTGAGTTTCCATGTGCTTTACTTGAAGGGGACTCATAACCAGCTAAAACAGAACATGCCTGGTTCATAAATGTAGTCTGAGGTAGGCTAAATTGCAAGTTTAGAAAGAAGAAAAGCCACTAAAGTATTAAATCAATTCTTCTATTTAAGAGTAAAAGCTCTATGAGAGTAATTTATTTAGAAATTATTTGGACTGGGGATTTCCATTCATTAGTTGTGCTCTATCATGACAACCTTAGAAGAAAATCAATAGGAACAACCTTTGCGTTGGCAACTTAATAGTTTCTTGTGATAATATAGGGTCATTACTGCATTCAGCATGACTAAAATTAGATTGTCAGACTATTATGGAGGGGAGAATAACGCCTCCTATTTTAATGATCATAGGAACGTTTTATGGCTTGAGCCATTAACTGCAGGAGAGCACAGGTCAAAAGGGTGTCCCTGTACAGCACAAGGGGCCAAGCTTCACAGGAAGCCAGAGGAGCAATATCCTGTTTGATTAAAAGTGAAGAGGGATGGGGAAAGGGCTTGGGTTTTAGCTCAGCTGGTTATGAATCTCCACTAACCACCCTCTCCCTTGGTATCAGCTCCTCCAGCATTCACTGAGACCAAGTGGCCAGGATTACTGCAGACTCCCCATCTGGGCCGTGGGCAGGGTTTCCACATCCCTTCCTTGTCCTTAGATCTGAGTCACCCGCTCCATTGAGAGCTACCAACTTTTGCATCCCAGCTCCCCACAGCACAAGGTACCACCCTTCCCTGGAATACCCTCTCATCCCTGGGAGTGGGGGGAAGCCTATTTCCACTGTCTAGCCATGTGGCAGAGCCAAAGTGAGGGAGCAGATGTCCTACATCCTGGTCGAACAGCTGGTCCAACGGAGGGTGCAGCTCTCAGAATAACGTCCTGCTCTGGCACTAGACCGGTTCCTTTATCACTGTGTACAAAAAAGTACACTGTGTTGCAAAATTTGTATAGTTAAACTCTTATGGCTCCGTGAGCTTCTCAGCCCCTTCAAAAGTAATTGAGAAAATCTGTGAGCTTAAAGGGGTTTTTGTTTCTGTTGCCATTGATGGAAATATAAACAGTTTATATGGTTCCTATTATGTGAACTGGTCTTTCTCAATGTCCATTCAATTCAAAATGAGTCTGACACTGAAAAGGGTGTGAGTTGGTTTATTGGTCCAAATACCTTTCTAACACAAATCAATGTGGATCCACTTTTCAGAAAACTGGGCACTAAGCAGTAAAACTGTATAAACAGAACCACCTGGAGGCAAAGTACTCATTGATGTGCCACTCTTTACTTACAAAAGAAAACAGAACTACTGCACACAATCGACAAAATGGACCCTGGGCACCAAAATCCATACTCAGTCTGTATCCTAAATGGACCCAGTTTCTTTTCCTAAAAGCGATTATGTGGTTGTTATTGACGCACCAGTTTAACTGCCAACATGAGTACAACCAAGAGAGGAAAATTATCTGGCTTCCAATAGTCAACCTCCCTATAGGTCCCCGAAAACTGTTTGCACCGTTATGTGCGATACACTGATAGAAATATCCGAATGGACAAATCGATGGTGATAATGAAACAAAAGCTACTTTGTGTCTCTAAATTGAACCGTGAAGGAAATCCAGCTAGACATGGGCATGTATGAATGGGATCCCAGTGCAAGCTGCCTAAATTGGTCCATGAAAATTGTCAGGATTACTACATGCCTAGGGTTATATGCCCATACTTTTCCCTGTCTTACATGGGATTGTGCTCCATGAATAGTTCTGCTGACAACAGGAAGACAGATTCCAGAGCAAAGCGTTTTGTGGTGCAGCGGCATCGGAGTTTGGCTCCCCGATAGTCCACATTCACAGGCAGATACCAGTGACTGCTCACTGCTGCTGTTCTCTACCTGTCACACATGCACGCTTGAAAACAAGGAGTTAGGTGACAGTCCGCAGTGCAGAAGCCCTCAGCGATGAAAGATTGTAAGTAGTAATTGAGTACAGTGAGCAGTTAGCTCCTGGCGGGGATTTAAGTGACCTTCCTCCTCTGAAGGAGCTTTGGATTTAGCTCCATGCAGATGAGACTAATGAGACTCTTCAACCTAAAAACTCGGTGGCAATTAAATGTGTTATCCAGTACTCAGAACCGTGTACGTGTGCAACATAAACGTGGAGCTGGTATGCATATGCATATATATGATTTTACCAACCAGTTTCTCCTGTTAAAATGCAATGAAAATGAAAAGAGCGAGTATTTTCAAAGTAAGAAATATCTTGGAAGTGATTTTTTGTGCTGTGCACCATGGCTTCTCAACCCTTCCTTGTGCATGTTAGGCAAACCCAGACATTGCTGTTGAATAAACATAGAGGTAGACAGTAAGTCCATTGTCAACAACTCGCCCTCGGTGGGAACTGGTGTGTAACACCATCAGCTGCTGGTGGCTGCTGCATTGGCGATGCAAATGAAACTGGACAGGTTCTGCATAGGATGTCAGGTTTAGTGTGGCTTTTCCTTGCTCTGACAGCGTTTTATACCATAGCCTACGTGGTAAATGCTCAGGTTGTACTTTGGCTAGGAATGGGTGAGCATGGCTAGTTTCAATCCCGTGTGTAACTGTGGCCTTCACAGCTAATTTCAGCCTTCCTGAGGCCTGTTAAAAGAAACATAACAGCACTTCATGACAAAAAGAATAAGTAAAATTAGATTTCAAGAAGGGAGATGCAGCGGGAGATGTAGATCCCTCCAATTTTTTTGGTGCCCAGGCTGAGAATCTTTCAGTGGGGATTGTTTTCTGACAGCCTGGAGCATCTGCCTTTTAAAAACCAGACCTTGTCAAAGTACACATCTGTGCTGAACAACAGGAAATCATGCAGGGATCCCACACTAGCATGCCAGCAGCAGAAATGATGGAAGGAAATCCCCCCCCCCCATTGGGCTGCATGCCCAGCTCTGCATCCTGCCCAAAGCAAGACCAGTTAGTCCCTACATCCAGACAAGTTAACGAGGCCATCCTCACCCTGATCCCAGCACTGTCCAAGGCTGGGCAGACTTGCCCTCAGCCCCTGTACTGTAATGGAGACATACAAAGTGACCAGTTTGGCTTGAAAATCTGCATTATATCACCCCTTTCCAGTAGCCATGCTGCCAGCAAGTCTGTGCCCCTAATACGCAGCATAGGCTGCCCTTTACCTAAAGTGAAAAAAACAGAGAAAAAAATATTTAAAAACTTTATCTAGAGAAAAAACTGCCTGAAAGTTAATACATCTTGGAGAGGAACACGGGTATCTAGAGCAGGGTATAAAATAGGCTTTGATCCTTTTGTACACCAAAAGATGTCCAGGATGAGTCTGAAAAGTCCCTGACTCCACATGTATCACTTGTACCCAGATGAGACTCGGTACTTTTGCAAAACAGATGCAAAGGCTGCTTCAACTGAATGCCTGACTTCTATATGGCAAAAATGAGGGGAGTTTCTTTCTAGGTGTTCTGATCCCGAACCCACGAGAGCAATGAGTGGAGCTCACCAGTAATTTTGAATCCCTTGGTTCGAAGCAGCTTGCTGTGCTCAGGTGGGCACACACAATGTCCCATCAGGTCTCCAGGGCAGCCCAGAGCTGCCTGGGCAGGAAGGTCCCTGAGCTGCCCATCCTCTTCTGCACCTCCGTGTACAGAAATTCCCACTGAACCCAGGCAATTCGAAGCCTCCTGAAAGTGCTACTTTCCCTTTTATTTATTTTCCTGGGAAAGACGCAGTGGGGGAGCTGTAAATCCAGTTAAATTGCTACAGGGATGTCATTGCTTACTTTCCAAAGGGGCTTCTCAGTTGCCCAAAGCTCATGCACATGCAAACCCTTGTGAAAGCTGAGTGTGTTTGCTGTACACAGGGTACATTGCTAAGGCTTGTAGCAATTCTAGACATTATTTAATGGGGGGTTTTTTTTAAGGCAGGCTCTTTTTTTTCCCCTTTTTTTCATTTTCAGTGGAATGAAGAATTATTCTTGAGGATTAGCATGAGCTGGTGAACAGGCACTGGAATAAAGCTCAGGACATCTGAGTTCCATTTCCTGCTTTATTTGCTGCAAGATTCTCCCCCAAATCATTTCAATTCTCTCTCCTCTTGCTTGTCTAGACAGCAGAGTACTGAAGGCAAGGGCTGCCCCTCCCTCTGAGTGAAATCTGGTCAGACTGAAAGCAGCAGCCAAAAGCTCACAGTGATGCATTGCCTAGCATCACTGAAGGCAATGGCAAAATTCTGGCCAGCTTCAGTGGGGCCTGAATGTCACCCTAGGTATTTCCACAGTGCCTAATTTAACAGGGCCTTTATCTCAGCTGGGGAGCGAGATGCCCCTGTAATACAAATAATGATATTTATAAAGTACCTCTCACGCACACACAGCGCTCTACAATGTGGGGAACGTGACAAAGAACAGAGCTCCTGCCCAGGAAAGCTTCCAGCAGCAAGGCACGAATGGATAAATTATAGGAGAAAATAACAACGACAGGTACCATCTAGGCAAAAGAAAAGCAGCATGTGGTAATTGGAGCTGGAACGCTTCATGGAGCAGCTGTTACTCAAGAGCTCTCTGAAGAAGGAAAAACGAGGGCTGGGCAAACATAGAGAGGCTATTGCAGGCATGTGGGTGGTAAATAAACTGTCTGAGGCTGTAGAGTCAGGTTTAGCCTTGAGTGAAATACTGCAGGCGTCATGGAAACTCTTAACCATAAGGATTTCTAATGAAAATCTTGACAGACTTTTAATGATACAACTGCTCCAGGGGACTGTAATAAAAAGGTGAAGCCTATAACATTTTGGGCTGTCCTGATTGCTCAGTGCTGCCAGCTTTCACCCTGACAGATTGAACTTTAGCAGTTCGATTCCCAGACTGAAACACTGCCAGGATGATATCGCCTCTGCTCCTCAAACATTTATTGTGTGTTTTTCAAATATCATGCAGTAGTCCAGGGCAAATAGCACACATTTTGGTTCACATTTTGTAACACCTCAGACCTCATTGCTGTGAGGAGTGAGAAACCTCTTTGGTGCCAGGCTCTTAACTGTCTCTTCTCTTGCCAGGGGACACTTGAACTGGCTTCAGCTGGACCGCCGGGTGCTGGAACATGACTTCCCCAAAAAGTCAGGACCGGTCGTTTTGTACTTTTGTGTCAGGTAAGTGCCCGATGGCAAGCCCTTCCCATGGGATACAGCTACGGACAGCCTGTTTCCTGGAGGCCAGGAAGTGAGGCTGTCAGTTTCTCAGAAACACCTGTGGGCAAACAAACACTTCCACAGAGGTTTCTTTTGAGGTCTTTGGATTTGCAAACTCTTCTCACACAAGTGTAAACAAGTAGTAGCCACACCGACACCCACAGTTGTCCACAGAGAAATGTTGTATTGAGGGCAAGATCAGATGTTACGTGTTTACACTTCTACTTGTGGGCTTTGAGCTGGAAAGTCCAAGCTGGGTAGGGTGGCAGAACAAAGCCCTCTTTCTGCCAAGATAACCCACTTGAGCCAGCAACCTGCAGGGAAAACACTCACTTCCTCATTGGTGAGCCATCAGTTTCCTCTGGATTGTGCCCACAGTGTGCATTCTGTCAGCGACCAAATCAATCCCTGTACAGCTCTGTCATATCCACCTTCTGAACTCAGTGCTACCGTGAATTACCCACAAATAGCAAATGATGGCATTTTATGGCAGCCAGTTGGTTTCTACATGGCTGGACCAGACTATAAAAGTTTTAATGAAGATGATGGCAGTTTGGGAGCTTCAAACTTCATCTGGGATTTTTACAAGGAACTGTTAGGGTTTGGAAGCTGCTGGAAGCTGCCAGTGCTCTCGTGCACGCAGTGCCTTTGCCTCCAAGGGAGATATTTTCTGAGAAGACAAATTTGCTCCTGCAGCTTTGAAACGCCCAGAGAGAGGCCAGGGGCTGGGATGGCATATGTACAAAATTAAGTTGAGGGTTTTGACTTACTTTTAATGGATAGCTCATGTCTAGAACAAGCCAGTGCAGCGTTACTGTGTCTTTTTCTGTTAGGCTTTCCACTCCAGTGTTATATTACATCTGACATCACTCTCATTCATTCCATAGTACCCACAAAAAATGAAGACCTACTTTTGAGTTTCTTCCCCTGAGTGAAGCTTTTTTTTTCTCCGCATAGCGCTCGTCATTCATTTAACTTCCATTACAAGGCAGGCTTTTTAGGAGAAGAGACTCTTTGTTCTGTTATGTCCCCATATTTAGTGGTGTATATATCTTAGGACAAATCAAGACTGCACAAAGCCCTGCGAGTCCAGAATTAGCCTGATATCTCCCAAGAGAAGAATTCAGTCAACGTTTTGGATGCTTCAAACCGTGAGGGTAGATCTAGAGCTGCGCATCTCCAGTGTGCGAGATCCAGATCCACCTGTGCTTAGAACTACACAAAACTGTTGATGCTCATTAAGAACACGGCGAGTCAGTTACCAAACATCTTGTCCAGGGGCCAAACTGAGTCGTGTGTGCTAAGACAGGGATCCCATGGAAAGCACGGAAAGCTCTGAGCGAGCAACAGCGCAGTGCTGGGCTTAGGAGTGGAACTGTAAAATGTGTGAAAGTCAGTGTTACTGAGCCACGCACATATTCATTTCAAAGACCACTCAACAAGCATAAATATTGCCATCTGTATTGTTTTATGAAAGTTGGCAGCACAG
This sequence comes from Mohoua ochrocephala, assembly GCA_013398855.1. Lineage (NCBI taxonomy): Eukaryota > Metazoa > Chordata > Aves > Passeriformes > Acanthizidae > Mohoua > Mohoua ochrocephala. The sequence continues at coordinate 106,242 of VZTA01005503.1, read as the reverse complement.
TGGAGACCAGTCATTCTAGCAGGATCCTAGCCAAGAGACATCCTAGGATACGGATCCATATAACAGTTAGTGAATGAGTGACCCCTCCTGTTCTGGAATCGCAATCCATGGGGAAAAACTCAGCATTCAGTGTCTGCGTGTGTGAAAACCAGACTGGCTCTGGGCTTATACTCTTACTGATGGCAGTAGTGAGTGGATTGTCACACTGAGTTAGGATTTGGACTGGACTGGGAGTTAGGAACGGGCATTAACTTACCATGCCTTTTCTACTTCTTATTTCCCTTGTGGGTGTCAGATGCTGGCAGAAGTTGAAAAAGTTTCCCAGCACATAAGGAGTTCCCATGTCCATCCCTAAATCTGATCTGAGCAGAAGGCAATTGAAGATACCGACTCCAGCCAGATGGCTGAAGATGGAAAGGCCCCACATATCTGTTACTCAGTGGTTTCAGTTCTGGCTTGGGAACTAAAGCAAGGGCTGAACGACAGGTTCTAAAGAAACCCAGCCATAGACAGGGGTTTATTTTCGTAATCTGGGGGTGTGCAGCAGCTTGCAGAGCCATTCATAAACATGCCATAAACAGAATGCTCCCTCTCCCCTGCTGCCATCAGGGAGAGAGCAGAGATAATTAGTGCTGTACCATACCTAATCACAAATGTGTTAATTTTTAAGTGTTTTAAGGTGCCCATGACACCTACTATATCACTGGTAAAGGCTTGCCTGTGGTTGCAGATACCTTCTTGCATTACCTCTCCCAAGCAATGCAACTGACAAAGCTTAGCTTGGTGCTGGGGGTCCTCATTGGGGAGATACAAGCGATACAAGTGACTGGATGTGCCAGATGCTCACGACACAGAATTCTGTTTACTGCATCGGGATTTAGTAATTTAGTGTGGGTTCTTCCCTCAAGTCGAAGTAAATGTACAATTCAATCACACTGCATAACTGCTGAAGAGATGAAGCCTCAGGCAAGAAAAGTAAAGGGTAGTTTGTGACGAGGAGAAGCTACAGCAAAAACATTTTCACCTTTAATGTGACCATCAAATGGTTTTTACCCTCAATATTCCTGCAGCAATGTTGAAGGGCAGCATACCCACCCAAGATGCCCAGATTTTAGCCTGCTCTAAAAGAACATTTAAAGGGAAGCCTGCCTTCTTAAGAAAAGCTTCTTGAAAGAACTGTGCCGAAAATAGGAAGTTTCACAAGCTTTGCAGTGTGAAATTCTCCTCCCTTTTTTTAAATCTCTGCAGCACTGTTGAAGCTTTGTCTTTTGACACACATTTCCTTGGGGTTTGACATCGTTGAACACTGATCTCCAGTGTCTTTCCTCTCTTCCGTTATCAAAGACCAAAAATTTCACAGCACTGTGTCAAAGGAGGGGGATTTTAGAAGGATGTTTTTAGCACTGGTTTGTAAGAAATTGCTTCATCCATTGTACATTTACACAGCTACTGAAGCCTCCCTGTCCTCAGGTTGTCATCTAGTGCTTCAATGGAAGCTTTCCACTGAGAACAACATAGGAATCTAGGAAGCAATCAGAACTCCTGGGCAGCTGTGAACTGCCCCATGGCTATTGTGTAGTATTATTTTATAAGACTATGCTTTATATCTGTTTACACAGCTCTAAAGCCACACACGAAAGAAAGAGGGAGTGTCGTGTGTCTTGCAGGGGAGGAGGCACGTCTGGCAACAGAATGGGAGGGATATTAGTTCTCATCTTAGAATTAGCTTCCCTGGATGGTTTTCTATAGCCCTGATTGCCTGGTTGTTGGTGAAACTAATTCCCTGCCTTAGAGGGTTTACAAGTCAGATGAGAGTCACCACTGAAGTCCAGAAGAAGCAAAGGATAAGGATGAAGAAAGGAGGGATTGCCTGATTGGTTGATTTTACAGAGGTGTTTTGAGGCCAGAAGAGAACATAGAAAATGTACCTCACACCGTGAGCTTTGGGGTAAAGTGCAGGAACCCGAGTACAGTGTGGAGACCTGGGCAGCAAAGGAGGTAAACAGAGATTGCAGGGGTTCAGATACAGGTACTTCCTTTTGGCAGGGAAGGAAGCCTTTTGCTTGGACTCATACAGGCAGACAGAAAGAAGACAAAGTTACTTCTTTTGAAAAAAACTTTGAAGTGAGAGAGAACCAGAGCACAGACACACTGTTTGTTCATGGAAAGCAAAGTTGGCCAGGCTTTGCAGTGAGTTCTCATCCTCAAACAATGGCCATGTGAGATTAGCAATCCTTAGCAAAGGAACCACCAGCATGGGTCTGATCTCTTTATCTTCTGTAAGTTTGTCATGCTGTTAATTTATATGAACAAGCTTAGCAAATAAAATTCACTCCACTGGTGGATCTTTTCCCAGGAATGAATATATTTGTTCTCAGGGTAACACCACCAGCTAAACAGCGACAACTCACTGCAGAAGTCGTCACACTAAATCAGAATATGTCTCAGATGGAAAGGCTTTTCTTTCAGAAAGGCATGGAACAAAATGTGAAATAAATCCTCAATACTCAAATACACTGTGGGGCAGAGTTTGTATCTATGGGCTGGCAGTATTCCCACAAAGGAATGCCTGTGTTCAGCAACATCTGGCATGTGTTCATACGTACTGGCTGGGCTGAAGTCAGCATGGGAGCTGTGGGGGCTCAGGACTCTCAATATCGAGGCCACACATTTTGCCAGGTTACCACAGTTACTACAGAACAAAGTGGCCCTAAATAAAAGACTGGCACTGAAACACAGCGCAAAGCTCATGGGTGTCTTTGCTCCCCCTACCCTGAAAGAACGTAGCTCTGTGTGCACTGTCAGTGGTCCAAGTCTGAGGCAGGTGGGGCAGGTGGGCAGTCTAAGATGAGATTCTCCACACCAGACCTGAGATCTTTACCTGGCAGACAGCTCTATGTCATGCAGCCTCCCTGTATAACCACTGGAAAGAAATAGGCACCTTTCAGGAACAATTCATCTGATTTATTTGAGATGACTGCTTTGGAATTCTACAAGTTGCAGGCTAAAAAACCTGTGCCTCTTCTCTGACCTCAGACCCCTGCTCAGATGTAAGTATTTTCACCTGATGCATCCCTCTGTCCCATCAAGGGCAGTCTATAAATTTAAAATTATTATTTCAAGCAGGGTGGCACAGCCAGGGTTGAGGAAGCATTTCCTATCAACAAGGTTTCGCCTGGCTACCTAAATGGAATTGGACCAGATTTCAGCTGTTAATGAGGCCTTATGCTATTTTAATCTTTCAGCCCTTCTTTATAGCCATCTTTAAACCTGTATTCCCTTAGAAAAGGACTAATGCTAACAGAGAAAGAAGCCAGAGACCATTTGAAAACAGCTGACCCAAGAAGGAAGAGTGACAGTGTCTCTTCATAGGGTTAGATGGACCTTAGAACTTGTCACTGAAATGCATTGCTGCCTCGCACATGGGCCAGAGACACTTATGGGGCGCAGATTCAAAGCATCCTGGCTCCCAACTTCCCCAACTGACTAACGTGGGATCCCAGCACACCATGGCTGTGTATGCCACTCACATCCACTCAGCTTTGCTTCTCTCCAAGAAATCAGATTAGGGGTTGTGATGACAGCAGCCTGCCATGCAAGAAGAGCTGAATAGAACCACATGAAATTAACCTGAGCAATTTATTTGTCTCGCACATAATGAGCTGCGTTTCTCCATCCACACCAGGTTTTCCCCACCAGAGATGGCTATGTGGTGCTCCAACATTTTGCTCCAGGCAGGGAATGAGAATCACCAGCTCCTGTCTCTACCCTCTGAGGCGGGAGAAGGAGCAGACAGCTCTCTCTCTGCCCCATGGTGTGAGACTCGGGTTTACAGGGACTGGGGGAAATGCACAAACAGATTATCAAATACAGTAAATTTGCAGCCAGGGGAGAGGGAGAGAAGTGGCAGAATTTGTTCTCCCTAACCCTAACCCTAACCCTAACCCTAATGCAAGCTTCATTACACCTGTTAGCACGCAGGAGAAGTTGCTGGGGCAAAATTACATATACACAAATTGCTCTGTTCCTCTGCTCTTCCTTCATCCTGTGCAGACCCCTCTGCACTGCAAGTAGGCCAGCGCCAGACCCCAATTTGCCATGGAGCTTGATCATCCCAGGAGAGCTCAGGGAACTGCCCTGAGATGTTTCAGCACCTTGGGGTGTTCCATTCACATTCTCATGGCCTAGCTGTCTCTTCCCAGAGCTCCTTCCAGCTGCACTGTCTCCCTCACCCACTGTCAGTACCAGTACCGAGCCAGAAACTCCCTGTACCAGGGAATTTGTGCTACGTATAAGGGGAGACAAAGAGCCATCTCCTGATCACATTATAGCTCTGCATCTCCGTGCACTGCTGTGGGATGCTGTAGAAATAATAGCCAAAAAACAGACTATTAAACCCACATTATCAACCCAGTCCAACCAAGCTGCTCTCAGGGGCTCCTGTGAGCTGCTCTGTCTATAAAGTCCGTGCCATAGCCCAGATCTCTTTGCACAGCATGTGTTTTGCTGGTTGGTGTGCACCAGCTGTGTGTATGCTAAGTGGGAAGATCCCAAAAGCCGGCAGCCCTGCAAACCCCCTCCTCCCAGCCAGCCGCAGTGTATAAATACAGCCGCTCAGCTCTTGTTTGTGCTGGAAGACAAGGCTCCCTGCAGACAATTTATTGCAGCCTTCCCAGGGTGGCCCCCTGCTCTGTTCAGCCGGGGGAAGGTGTAATAAATTGCCTGCGGGGAGGCTGTGCTCCTCAGAGTCTCTTTAGAGATATGAGAAACTTCTGTCCAGTCGGAAGATTTACTTGTGTGAAAACTGACCTTTGCTTGAGGAAGGGAACTAATGGGGCTCTGCTACTTAGCACACAGCTCTGAGCTAAGCCATCCATTACACACACATCTTAATAGCAGTCTGGCTCTTGAGTCTCATAACATCATTTCTGTTTTCTGCTTAACTAGGAATATATTTGTATAAGTGAGCTGTGTTGAGAGAAGGGGCTACGTTGTTTTTCCTTTCCATTCAGCCACCCGAGGGGGCAGAAGAAGTGGCATTCTGAAAATTTGTTGTTTTGAGCCACATTTTGAATGTGTTCATGCTGGAAGCATTGTCTTGTCTAATTTTGGGAAGCACTTAGACTGCCTGATAGGTACCATGCAGAAATGATGGATGCTGTCAGAGTAGGATTTGTACCTAATTTGGATCAAGGTGCAATAGCTGTGTCAGTGCCTACACGCGGATTCTCTAACTGGGTCAAAGTCACGCAGACATTGTTTCTGTTTCCACTGCAAATTGTGTGTTCGTACCTTACACCAGTGGGTGTGATGGGCTGTCATCAGTGCAGCAACAGAAGGGTCTGCTGTGAGGGGTCCCATCGCCGTGGCATTGATCAAGGGCGGAGTCAGTGAACAACTGATCCTCATGCCAGCTTTGACAGACAAATTATACCTTCATGTGCTGCTGACAACACATGGAACAGCTGGAGGGATTTCTAGTCCTAAAATGGTCCAAAATCCTTTTAAAAAAGATGCTCTGAGGGATGGTGTTATGCAAGACAGTGCACCCCGTGAGTTACCTCTAATAGCCAAGATGTGACTCTTGGCAATGACCAAAGAGCAGGAAAGGGCTGTGCTGATGCTCAGGAGATTGAGGGGCAAATTCCCCTGGTGACTGAGGGAAAAGAGGAGGAAGGCAGCCTGCTGCTGTGATGTGGTCACTGCTCTCACATCATATTTGGAACAGATAATCACATCGCTCCAAGCCAAGAGGAGCTGCAACAGCTTTTGTACAAAAATTGGCGCATCTTTTTGTACAAAGATGCACTTCTCTTGCAAGCCAAGCTAAGCTCCAGGGGACATTGCAGTGGTGGAGCAATTTACAGACTACGTTGAGCTGGGTTGCTCCTTTATAGCTTGGGCTGGCCAGGTTCCCCATGTGGGGAGGGGGCAGAGGACTCACTATACTCAGGTCGGTGCCTTTGCTTGATGCTGTAACCAAATATGAGGGAGGAATGTACCTGCTCTACCACCTTGATTCCTCCCTTTCTCTGTGTTGATACTGGAGTGCTCTGCAGTTTGCAAAGACTCCCAGGATATACAGCCTGGAAGAGGTGAAGGGAGTTGGTCTCTATATATTCCAAAGCAGATCCCTAACTATTTTGTACATGGAGAAGATGAGGCATAGGATTGAGCAAATATCCCCAAGGCACATGGTTTTCCAGGGATTCAATGGGCCAACATCTTAGAAACACTGAGAAAAATGGAATGACACTAGGTAAAGATGCAGACAACTTCACAGTATAGTGCAGTTGGTGAGAAAGAGAGAGGGGGCAGGTTCAGGTTGAACACCATCCACGGCTTTTTATTTTGTTAGCTGCAATTCCCTATATTTCTGGAATCAAATTCACCTCCAGTTTTATGGCTTCCCCTGCAATGAGGTAAAAGTTGACACAGGTCTCTCTTGCTGCCTCCTGCCCCCTGCATACCAGTCCCAGGTGCTGGATGAGGTAGGCCTAAGCACGGCACAGGAGACAGGACATGGAATCTAAAGCAAAATGAATGCAGAAGGGGAGATAAATGGAGCTTTTTAGCTGATTTTCATTCCTCACTGATTACTTAACAGGCCAACTATTTAGCATGAGCATTGTCTGCTTTTAAGTGTCAGCACATAAAAGTGTGCACCCCTGACTATTAGCAAACAGGGCTGGAACATAAAAGGAGCTGTGCAGCCTGTGCTGCTCAGAATACTCATTTAGCATGAGACACTGGACATAATGACATCTGCATTTAAGTCCATTATACCGACGCACGCGATTTTTCTTTTCCTGGTTAGCAAATGGCCTCATATTTTTCAAATTATCCTCTGAGGTTCTGAAGGATATGGTGAGGGATAATGAGCCAGACCCCAGGATGGATGAGGCAGAAAAGGGGTGTTCTTCTTTACCCACTGCTTTGTAATAATGAAATAAGGGCTAGTCCATTGACAGGGTCACACTGCACTCTGCTGACAGCTCTGTCCTGCATCCCAACCAGATCAGAGTCAGCCAGCTGGGAAGGATGTGGATAGAAGTCTTGTGGACTAGATGGCTCCCACCGGACTCAAACTTCACAAGGAGGAGGATGAGATCACTGTCCCAGGAAAGACAGACACCTGAAGTAGGCAAGACATCCATTTGCTGTGGTCATGTTTTGAAATACCATTGCGTTGAAGACCACAGTGAAATATTTTTACCGCTTGGCAGGTTCTGCTTGGAAGTAAACACATGGGCTTGTGCTCTCAAATGCTATGACAGTCTATCTGCCCAGTCAGCAACTCGACTGCTGAGAGCCTGGTCCCTGCTAGGTGATCGATGGCCAAGTTCAGGCTGACAGGATATGTCTAGGGCTGAGTGTTAGAGGCAGTGCTAAATATTTTGTATTTGACAGTTTCTTTTGGTGTATGGAGATCAGGAGTGCTGCTCATTTTTTCTCTCACTGTTCACACAAGCACCCCACCAGCTCAGGTGCTTGAAAGTCCTGAGTTCTTCTATTCCCACTGCAAGGACAGAACACTAGTGTTCAAACACCTTCCCAACACTGCTGAATTTGCCCATCTGCACACACACACCTGGGTTCACAGATGAGACCAGCAGCAGCAGCAGTCAGGGATTCCCCATCTCCTGACAGACCACTAAGGTGAGCGATGAGTCCAGGACCCAGTCGGGTATTTCTCTGAGCCATGAGTTGGAGGTGGGTGGGCCTGTATGGAATGCAAGGGAGAAATTGTGGTAGTATCAGTTTCCCCTCACCCAACAATCAGGAGTTTCCACAAGCACCACCGTGAGCCTGTGCTTGGCTGGTTACGCTGGGAATTGCCATTCATCACAGCATGAGGGGGCTTGAGCTGTCTCAGAGAAAGTTGTCAGTTAACCAACGCTTAATAGAGAGCAATCTGATCAGTATGAGACATGTCCTCGCAGCTAAAAAGCCTTAAACGTTTCAGATGCAGCAGATTCTGAAATCTTCCAGGACACCTTCTGCAGTACTCATTATTTTTTCCCTGCTGCTGAGAGGGAGCAGCCAAGATAGGCACTTTGTGTTCATTACCCAGCATAATATTCACTGGTCTATTTAATTAATGCTTAGAAAATGTACTTGATGAATTACAAGTTACTGGGGGTGGGGAGGGAGGAGGAATGCAGAAATAGATTAACATTGGCTGATCTTTTAAATTTTCTCCAAAATTATTCCTTTGGTTTTTACACTCACCAAGTCTCATGGGGTGTTCCCCCTTCCTGCAGACAGCTAATTTCTCACAGGCACAGTTGCTGGCTATCAAGGAACCTCTTGTAGGAGCTGCTGGAGGCAAAACTGTTTGCTGAGTGTATTGCAAGAGATGCAGGTAGTGGAGCAGAGGTCTTGGACACACGGTACTGCCTGTTTCTCTGTCCAGCCTATCCATTATATCCCGGACACATCGGCTTCACACCACACGAAGGAATGCTGCTCTCTGGGGAGTCCTCAACAGAAATCTGAGAGCTGCCTCTCAAAACTGATGATCTCGAAACATGCCTTGAAAGGCTCCTAAGCTTAACAGGCAAAACAGACAGAGAGGGGCAGAGGAGGGAAGGGTATTTTCTAGGCACGGCACAACAGCCCAAGCAGCTAAATGATTTTCTGAATGTCGCAAAGGAAACCTGTCTGAGTTGGGAACTTAACCCAGATTTTCATGCTTGGTTCATTGCCTCAGCAGCTGGATGCTCCTGACTGCCTCCATAGTCATTGACATTGGTCATTGTAAAGTGTGGTTTCCTTTACTGTGTTTGTAAAAGATGGAAATGGGGAGATTTGTCAGAAATTCGTCATCAGTGCAAAAAAAAAGTGTCTTTCCCTCCCCTTTTTGTTGTTACGGCACCAACTGTGAATTCAGGGTAGTCTACTCCAGTTCGGGTTTTCTGAGCTTGCCACACAGGAAATCCCACAAGAGTTCCCTTTGCAAGCCTGTTTTCTTTTAAGTAGCACCAATTTCCTGGTGCACATGTTTCGCATTTGTCTGGGTGCGTGTGTGAGACCCAGTAGCTCCCCAGCTCACTCTCCACTCTGGAGATGACTTGAGAATTGGGTTTTCTTTGTGAGATGAAGTATCACGTTCAGGCTCTGTGCTCCCAGAGACTTAATTTTGTACAGAAAACCGATCTATGTCCATGCGGAAAGCCTTGGGAAAAGCTCTCTGTAGCCTTAAGAAATGCAATATTGCCCTCTAGTGATGATGAGAACAGCCTCGTTTGATCTGGTGAAACAAAAAGCTTTTTGGCTAACCTTCACTGGGATTCAAAATGGAAAAAAAAAATCCTGTTTTCTTCTGACCTTGGAATAAGAAAACCTACCATCATAACTCGGAGAGCACTGGTAGTAGTGATAAGAAGAGAAGGTTGTTCAAGAACCACAGAATGTGTAAAACTACCATTTTCTCCATGAATTCAGCAGATGGGAAGCCAGCTGCACTCAGAGAGCAGATCTAGTAAGAAGGTTGCTTTTTTAATGCATCATTTTTCACATTTCTAAAGCCAAGTATATTTTTAATTGAAAAAAAAAAAAAGGGCCATTTTAAGGATGAGAGGTGAAAGAGTGAAAACCAGAAAAATATAAGAAGTTTAATCTTTGTGATTCATCATCACTACATTCAAATGTTTTTGGGGTTTTGAAGGTTTGATTGGTTGTTGGTGTTTTCTTGGGTTTTTTAAATTTTATTTTATTCAGGTTTTATTTTTATTTCTCTTCTGAAGGGGGAGAAGGAAGGGTAATACAGAGAGAAGCCCTTCAGCAGATGAACAAAATGTTTCTCTCACTCTAGTAAGCAGGGAGTTGGTTCTGCCTGTCAGGAAATAAAGTGTTTTGAAGAGCCTTCAGAAGACACTTAGGAGCACTACAAAGCTTTGACCTTTGCCCCTAAGAAGGTTTCATTTAAGGCCCTGGACTCTGCAAATAGCTGGATGTGGACAATCCCTTCAGTGCTTGTGTGAAGCCTCGGGAGTGTCTGTCTGCTCCCAGACAGCGGGGTCAGGGAGTGGGGTTTCTCTGTAACTGGACCCCGCATGTCAACCCAGATTTCTAAGGAATTCGGGTTTTTTAAAGTCCCTGATGCAGACACCGTTTCCCTGGCACCTTCCCTATTCTAATTGCCTCTGACAAGGTACAATAGCACTGGAATTTATGTAAGGAACATTGCTGTCACTGCACTGCACCTTGAAGATAACTACAAAACAGCATCAGCGGACAGATCTATTTATTTTTCCTTACCTAAAACACTAAGTAAATGCAAAATTCACCTTAATCATCCAGGCTTTCTCTGTTACTACAGGAACACGCAACATACCTGTATGGAACTATCAGTCATTAACACTGACTGTCCTGAGCATTTTTTCACAAAAAAAAGATCACAAGGCAGAATTAAGGGCAGGAGTCAATTCTCACAAAGCTCTCGCAGAGTTCATTGCCCAAGCATCAGGCCTTCAAAGCAGGCAGGACATGGAGTACTGAATAAATTCATACATATCATGGGCTTTCAACATAATTGCAAATATTTGGGGCAATCAGCCAATGCAAACGAGTGGGGTTTTCTGACACTGAGGGTTTGAGCTTTCTCCTGAGTTCTGAGAAGTCACTTCAGGTCAAAAAAACTGTATCATGATCATTCCCTGTCATCCCCAGCATTGTTATTCATGGCACTGGTAAACTGTGCAAGGTTAGTAACTACTGCCTTACTGTGAGACCATAGATATAATATGTAAAGAACCCTTTATAAAATTTGCTTTATGCAGAGCTGAAGGGGACAGGGAAGGAACCCAGAAATGCATTTCTGTAGATGAATATTTTACAAGATGCAGGTTAACAGCACAGAAATGGTTGTGATGGGTAAAGGAGTGATGAAGACATGCTGATGGTGAAAATGTGATGGCGATCAAAGGTGACGCTTACAGGACAACAGAATAAAGGTTTATTTTAAGTCTAAAAACAAAACAAAGGATTATTTAGAATCTAAATCACCCACTTGATGATCCACTTCCTTTGGTATGGCTGGGGGGGTGGTGACTGATCATGTCCTGGAGTGTGCACAAGCCTCCTTCACCACCTCAGTCTGCTATAAGCGAAGAAAGTTCATTTTTAGTACACTCTCATCATGACTCCATTGACCACATTTTTCATTTAGCAAGTGCATTTCCATGTTTTGCCCTAGTTCCCTCTCGTGTCTCACCCCTCTTGCTTTCCCTTTCAGGTTCTACATTGAAAGCATCTCCTATCTGAAGGACAATGCCACCATCGAGCTGTTTTTCTTGAACGCCAAGTCGTGCATCTACAAGGTGAGGACTTGAGGAGGTCTGGGTGGCACCGGAGTGGGCTGAGACACCTGGATCTGCATTTCCTGCCCCAAAATTTACACTGGTCACACGCGGACTTCCCGATACAACCTTCTCCTCCTCCTCTCACATTCCCGCGCTCCTCTGTCTCCAGCTGCCCCCGCACTTGGCAGCAGCTTTCCTGTCAGAGAGTGGTTCTGAGGCAGAACAGCCCTGGAAGTAACTCTTGTGGCTGGCAGGAGGGGATCTGCACTGCTCAAATTATAAACTGGCTTGTATTTAGAAGGAAATGTCTGGTTTTGTGTTGAAAACGCGCTCTGGGTCGAGTGGATGTCGTGAGGGTTTCCCGCCCGCAGAGGGCGGCAGTGCGGCGCGGGCGCCATCTTCGGGGACGGGGGGGCGGTGTGTGTGAGGGGGGAGAGTGGGAGAGGGACACATGGAGTGTCCTCTGTTGGAAGGGAACCGCAAGGATCGTCGAGTCTGGCTCTTGGCTCTGCACACATAAACCCCGAGAATCCCACCATGTGCCTGAGAGTGTTGTCCAAACGCATCTTGAACTCTGTCAGGCTCAGTGCTGTGAGCACTGCCCTGGGGAGCCTCTTCCAGTGCCCAACCACCCTGTGGGTGAAGAACCTTTTCCTGAGATCTAACCTAAACCGCCCCTGTGTCAGTTCCATGTCATTCCCTCTGCATGTCACTGTTCACCAGAGAAGAGTTCAGTGCCTGCCCCTCCATTTCCCCTCCTGAGGACGCTGCAGATCACCATAAGGTTTCTCCCCTCGGCCTCTTACCCAGGGTGAACAAGCCAAGTGACCTCAGGTTTGTGGGACCGGAGGAGTCTGTGGGTTTATGTGTGAGTGGGGTAAAGGTGTCTGTGGATATGCACCGAAGATCACCTTGTACAGGAGCAAGCCATGCACTGAGAAATGTTTTTGTATGAGAAATTGCCCTCCCTGGTATGCTCCTGAAAGACCAGGCTGCTGTCCCTGGCACTGCAGCTCAGAGCAGCCCCTTGCAAGGTACTCTCTGTGCCAGAGATGAGGGCGTCCTGGCACAGCCTTGGCTTGGAGGAGTGCCCACAGCAGAGCCACAAAGCTGATCCCTCTCATGCCACAAGCCAGCCGTACATGGCAAGATCGAGAAAATCAACCAGCCCCAGACCACGCTGAGGCGGAGATTGGCAGTGTGCAGGCTCGGCCAGGTGGGCTGGACGTCTGGGACTGGGAGAGGTTTGTCAGCAGCTGGGATTCCCTGGGAGGATCCCTCCTACCTCCCTCTGTGCTGGCAGAGGCCATTCCTGTGACTCACCTCCATCTGCCAGAGAGGAAGTGGTAGGAAAAGACAGATGTAGTCAGGGAGCGATTGTTCCACCATCCCACAACCCTCAGCACGTTTGTGACCTGCTAAACCAAGTAGATTACTCCAAATCTGGAGCCTCACTTGACATCTGTATGTCCTAAAATGAAGGGACTAACTTTGTATCTTCGGAAATGCAGGGCAGAAGCCAGAAAATTCCTTTTTTTTCCAGTGCCCAGGAACGAGGCAGGGCTGCTGAGCTGAGCTGTGCAGTGCTTTGCTCTCCGGCAAGGCTGCAATTTGATGTGCTTAGTCAGCCCTCTCCAGCAACAAACTCAGTGAGCATCACGTTTTGGTTCCTGGGGAAAGTTCCTTTTTGAAGTACTGCCAGGAAAAGCTTACACTGTTGTTCTTTTTTTGGAGAAAGCTTAATAAGAAGAAGAGGGGAACAAAAGAAAACAAAGCGCCTAGGTTGGTCTATTTTAGTCTGACCTCTCCTGAAACCATTACTTTGCACATTCAAGCTGTGTCTCTATCCAAAAATAGCCCTGCTGAAGTCCCAGTCTCCCATGCAGATCCTTCCCCATTTGACTTCCAGCCACAGTAAGCCATACCGTGCTATTAAAAAAGGCGCTGAATTTGAAAGTTGGGTGCAAAGTGGGTGCAAAGTGTCTGCTAAGACTCAGGGCAAGCACCCGGCCTGGCGGACTCCTTTTAATGTAGTGTTGTGGGGAACTCAGTGTCTAAGCACAGCCAGTGCTTGTCATTCCTGCAGCTAGCACGTGATGTCGCATGCTGCCAGACCTTGAAGGCTTCCTTGTTGCAGCAAAAGTTTCCTTGTTGGACTTCCCATGGATACCTCCAGCCCTGACTCCCCTGCAGCCCAGAGAGACCATATGTGTATGAAATAAGTGTAGTTCCTAACACTGTGCTAGCACCTCAGACCTTCCCCTGTTGATTGTCTAGACACACACCCTCAAGCATCCCCTTGCACAGGGCTGCTCAAGGTGGGAAAGAATAAAACTTAGGTCTAGTTTGGGGCTGCTGGTCACTGGGTTGCCAGCTGGCCCTGTGTTGGGTGCTGTGCTCCTCTGGCTGTGCCCACCACCCCCACTCACCAGCCCTGTTGAGTAGTGAGACGTTCGTGAACCCACACACCCAAACCCTTGCAAAGGACCACAAGAAGACACTGTTGCACAGAAAGGCCAAGCCACATTTGTACTACCAAAGCAGACAGGGCTTGGCATCAGGCGCTGTCCCTTGATCAGACAGGCTGTTTAACTACCTGCACGTTCTGGCGTGGGTTTTGGCCTGTGCCAACTAGCTCTGTCCCAGGCGTTGCTTCGGCACTGATCAAGGATGCGCACCTGTTCCCAGTAGGCAGCACAGTGGTGGAAACCCCATCTGGGACTGGGGGAGGGAGGGTGAGTGTTTAGTCATGAGTTGTACTGCACCCCATGTACCCTTGGGGCCAGAGAACGGGCTCTGGCCCACTTCACCTGCCAGTATAGACTTGCCATGGCATCGACACGTGGTTGCATGGGCTGGTTTGTCTGTGCCATGCCTGGTGCCTCCAGACGGGAGGAAGACCAGGTGCTCTGGTTCTACTCTGCCTTGCCCCTTGCTGTGGGATGTGCCTGACAGCCCCAGCCCGGCCCTGCCTGCAGCTGAATCAACCTCTTGCACCAGCCGCTTCCCTTGGCACAGGCTCGTCGTCGGTGCAGGTGCCTGCGTGACTCAGGCAGTTCAGCTGAGAGGGGAAAGGCGTGTTTATCGCCCGTAGCAGAGCTGCTCTTCGCTCCCCAAGGAGTTGTTATGAAAGAGGTGAACTTATGTTAAAAAGCTGGCACTAGTGAAAGCCAAGGACACCTGGATCTTATCCTGTGTTTTGTTCCCTTTGTTTTTGATTTTGCCAGAGACACGCCAATGCAGCAATTGTGGCTTGTAAATGAGGTGTGGCCATGACTTGGCTGGAGCGTGGATCACAGCAGTGATCTATATTTAGATCACTCGTTTCTTGCCAGATGAAGTAAAATATTAAAAACAGCAGCTTAAATAAATACAGCAGAAAAACCACCACAGGAATGAGCTGAACAGTGACCCAGTTTACTGGGCCATGTCCATAGGAGACAATGTAGGAGTTCTAGTTGCAGAATAGAGAACTAAGCAGGATCTCAGTAAAAGCCCACTAGCCTCCCAAAAGCAGGGACCAGAGAGTCAGGAATAGCACGCTTGGCCTCCAGAGTAATGCTCATGCCTCCCATCTCAAGCATCTTTTATGCTTGGACTGCATACATTCAGACAGCGCAGTGCCTGGACCCCTTGGGTCTGTAAATGCTATCTCAGGCACAGCAGAAGAATCCTGAGAGGATCTTTTGGGACCATCAGTGTCCTTCATGTGACCATGGTGTCCAAGCGAAACCCTCCAAGATTGCTTTCATCAGTGGCAGGATCCTATAAAACTTAGCAAGGAAGATCTACCAAAAGACTTGCTGTCACAGTTCATTCTCAGACCATCCCCAGCCCCAGTGCTCTTGGGGATGAAAAGGCCAAAACCAGAGCTCAAATCCTGCAAGAGCAAACATGGTTCATTTTCCTGTGAGTTTGCCTTTTGCAAGGGCCAGAGAAGTCCAGTGGGGGCTTTGACACCACCTCAGTATGTCAAAGACAAATTCTCATTCCTTGCTTCTGTGAGCCAAGGACAAGGTTGTGTTCCCTTGAATCATGGTCACATCTTGGGGCAGAAAAAATCTATGTCCTAGACTACCTTTCACTAAATCACACACGAAAATAAAATTTACCCTGATCCTTCCCATTCCACTTGCCTTCTACTCACTCTTCCCCCAGGAATCCCTTCATGCCGCATCCACTTATGCTTCATGAACCAAGGCATTACACCAAGTATTTGGCTTTTTCCGTATCTGAGTGGGCAGGTTCTCGCCTCCTTTTGTCTCCAGGAGCACAGGGAATACTTTGAGGCTTAGCCAAGGGAGAAAACTGGCACTGCATGGTTCACCATGCAGTAGTCAGGAGGAGACGTACATGCTTCTTACAGCAGCTCAACTCTCTTTTTCTTTCTTGCTTTCTTCACCTTTCAAGGAACTCATTGAGGTTGACAGTGAAGTGGTGTTTGAACTGGCTGCGTACATCTTGCAGGTAGGTACCCACCTTCTCTCACTTGGTGCTTCCTCATGCTGCATTAAATCTTTTGATTTTCCAAATCCACAATGGCTCTATGAAGTGTAGGGATTCCCCCCAGTTGCAGGAAAAAGATGTCTTTGCACAGTTTTCATGGTTCCTGCCAAAATGGGTACAGAAGGCTCTCAAACTGGACCTCCCCACTCAGGGAGCAGATACTACTGCTCAACATTTTGCATGCAGAAAGTGTTATGTTTGCACCAGGTATCCAAGACTCTGGGGTACGATGTACAGCCAGACAAAATCTAAGTAACGAATGCAAATTCCTAGGTGAAACCCATATGCAATGGGTTTTTCCACCAGTGACTTTACTTGCATTTGTTTTCCCAGTGGGGCTTGGTCCTCTGATGAGCTACATAAGCTTCTACATATGCAACTGTCTGCATTCTCCAACATGGGCAAAATGGTTTAAAGACTTTCCGAAACATTGTCTTTCAAAGTTCTGCTTTTCAAGAAGAGGGAGAAGGGTCAGAGGGCAAATGACCAAGCAGCGTTTGGTAAATGTCAGGTTCCCAGAAAGGAACCTTTTCAGGGTAGCAGAGGTGGATTTTGTGAAAGTTCTCTTTTTAGAAGTATGACTGTGGGAGCAGATCAGACATAGTTGTCAGATGATCCTCGTTCCCCTCTCTTACTGTCTGTAGTTTTAATTTTTTTCCCACCAGCCATGAGGCTATGAGGAGCCATGTGAGCAGACAAACCAGCTCATCAGACTGCACTAATAAATAACAATGCACTGCACTTCTAGAGCACTTACCATGTTAAAGAAGCAATTAATGTGTAGGGATTTGAACCTTCATTAAAATCATTTCATGGAACAAAAATGGAGCGAGAGAGTCGGGATGGAGGACTCAATTAGCAGCACATTATAGAAATCACATATTGGCTGTTGGGGGAATACACATCAAACAACAGGCTCATTGTGAGGAGCAGCAGTGGGGTTATGAATCTATTGTCTGCTCATCCTAGTGAATAACTTAGTGCTTAGTAATCGTACAGCCAGACTCAGAGCTGCCACTATAACCCTTGTTGCTGGGATTGTTTCTTGCCCCAAACACAGGATGTTACACTTATTCCTGTAGTAGTTTGATGTGTAACTTAATGAAAACAGTCAAAACAAGCCACACCTTTGCTGCCTGTAACCAGAAACTACTACAACCCGTGTTTGTGACAGGATCCAAGCAAAACAAAAGGGATAATACTGCATTTTGTTCTGCTTCTCACTGCAGCATTTAGGTAAAAGCACTGAAGTATGAAGAATATACCCTACAAAATTGTTTTTTAAATTCAGTATGCTCACACCCATGCAGGCCAGGGCAAATCCTTTGGGCTTTGCTCTGTGTTGAACCGTAAGCATGACATGCTCAAGGACTCCTTCCTATGAACCAGAGAAGTGCTTGTCTGCCCTTCAGTTCACTCATAGGGAAATGGAAAGATAGTAGAGGTCTGTCAGAACTCGAGTGATTTGGTCTGCAGCCCTATTTCAAACTGTTTTATTGCCAGAACAAATTAAAGTACCACCAGAGCTCTGAACTTTACCCCAGCCTCAGGACTGAAACACCACTGGACGTGGGCTGGCAGGTTTTGCGGGTGGATGAATGGATGTAAAGACAAAAGACCCGAATACAAAGCCCAGTCCTTTTGGCAGTGGAAACTCCCTCATTGCACAAATTACATTCTTGCACTGTGCTTTCTGTGTAGCTGGTGGCAAATGAGGTGCTTTAGCATGAATCATTTGAAAGGCATATTGTCTATGGGAAATGGAAAATGCAAAATGTGTGCTAAATCTGTTGCGGAGGGCACTCACCAGATTTTGAGGGTTCTCCAGCTGTGCAATAAGACTAATCTAACTACTGCAGTGGAACATTATCCGACCCTTCAACATCAGGCTGTGATGGCAATAAATAGAAATATCTAGGTGTACAAGTAAGGACAACTCCAAACACCCTCCAAGGAGTTAGAGAAACCTGTGTCTTGCATCCCCTTGAAAGCTGACAGCTTTTTGAAAGTCTAAGTACTAGAAAATGGCCAGAATACTTGTAAAAAGTCAGGTGAGTTGCAGTCTCAGAGGCTGCAAAGCCAGTGAGACTTCAGAGATCTTCTGGTACTGTAGCATCCACATTGACCAAAATTTCTTGTTTACTGGCATTATTTCCTGTACCATATTAGGTCTCCACAGCAGAATGAGGAATCATCTGGCCCCGTATTAGATCTTTTGTTTGTTAATCTGCCCAACTCACTGTATCGTGGCACTTGACATGAGATACCAGTTCCAAAAAATACATGAGGAATCAATTACAACAGGAAATTGCTGCTAAATGAATTTTGCAAATGGAAAATCTTGAACAGCCTTTTCTTCTCTTTTTTTTTCTATTTTTAATTATGTATTTTTAATTTTTCTTCCTTGTTTTACAGGAGGCAAAGGGAGATTTTTCAAGGTAGGTGAACTTTAAAACTTTTTGCCATTGTGTGCTGTGAGAATACTTCTGGTAAAATTCCTGTGTGAATTTACAACACGCAACTCAGTTGTAGGTGTGTAGTAACAGGATTGCCTGTGTTAGCAATGCAATTATGCGTGCATGGCTAACACAGACATCGTGTTTCCTGACATCATTTCTTCACCAAACACAGCCTTTGACCAGAGCACGCCTTGCAAACAGCATTGTTTGTGATTTTGTTGTTGACAAATCTCATTACATGGTCATGAAGTTCAGGAAATAGACTAGTCTTCGGAAGGAAATTGCTAAGGAAATGACTCTAAAATCACTGTTATATCACAGATCCTGCCAGAAGCAACATTAAAATTCCATCACTAATTGATATCTCAGTTTGAATTTGGACAGTTCTCAAAATCAAATTGGATAATTGGTTTTGTTGAACTTCCACTATCCCTCGAGCCAAATCTTCAGACTTACTGTAAGAAATTCAAAGAGGTGACTGTACTTGGTGTTTCAGAAGACCATTAATGAAAGGCCCAGCAATTTTCCTTTAAGCCGACAGTGTCTGTGATTTACACAATAGTAGTAACCAAAGGTCAGATGTTGTTTGATCTCTCATGTGAGAAACATGAAAGTTCTTAATGTGAAGCTCAGGAGAACTGACTATGCTAAAAATGTCAAATATTCCATAATAAAAATTTCCATATATTACTTTTGCTGATCTGAATGTGATTTCAGCTGGAGGACCACAATATCCATTAAAGTTAGTTTCAGAGAAGAAAAGAAATGGGCAGTGGGGTTGAATTGTCAGGTGAGCCTAAAGAGTTGTCTTAATTTTGTCAGTGTTGGAATACACTGAGGGATGACCGTAATGATAGGAGGCTGTGAAGAACAGGCAGGTTCTGCTTTCTGGTGGACTGGAACTTCTGGCCAGCTAAAATTGAGACAAATCAGTGAAAAGGAACTGCATTGTAGATATCTCCTGCCCATTGTGGAATCTGAGATGACATAATGTAGCCCTTGCTAAAAGGAAGTTTAAGGTCTGCCTTATCATTTCTCAAAACCTTAATGAACTTGCAAAATCCTGACATGCATCTGACTACAGAAAAATAAACCCAGTCTTGCTTCATTTTTCAGTTCTGCCCAATTTGGAATAACTCAGCTATCAGCACTGTTTATTTAGGGGGTACTGGAGTGCATATGGCTCTGACTTTTCAGTCTGGTTTTCAATGCACTGCCAAGCGCTCAGTCCAGAAGAGTTGTGCCAGGCAAAGTTTTGCCATTCCAACCTGTGATAAACCAGTGGTTTTGCAAAGAAGAGCAGTATTGGTGTCCCAGAATGTCTTGGATATGATGAAAAGACACTCGGAAAGTGTACATTCAGACTACGAAACATAGAACAGAAAGGAATCAGATAGCTCAGAGTAATAGGACTGAAAGCATTTTATCTTCGAGTATCCATTTCCAGACCAGAAATGGAAACAGCTGGTGGAAAGTATTCACCTGCTAAAAGTTGTGTGATGTCCCTTGTAAAAGGGATGGTTGAGTTTATCACAGCATGTTTCTCTAGGCCACAGAGAAATGAGGAATCTTCTCTGAAGGCATAGAAGATACCTCAAGCCATGGTGTTAACTGCTCCCACCATGTCAGTGTGGCTGTCATCACCAGGCCCATCAAAACAGCTCTGAGTTCTTTCACCTGTGGATCACAGTGGTTTGAAGTGGAAGGGGGATTCCTTACATCCAACTCAGGCAGAGAAGGGGTTTTGTAGTAACAACTTAAGGGCACTGCCAGGGATCTTAATTTATAAATGGACTTTGGTGACAAAGCAATCTGCCATACTAGGGGAGTTTGAAGCCTATTCTTGGAGGAAGGTAGAAGAATGCCACCCTAATCCTCTATGGTCTAGAAGACTTGGCATCTCCAGGGATGTCTGTCCAGAAGCTCCCATCTAATGTGCACTGACACAGGTTTATGTGCTGGGTGAGATCCAGGTGCTACTGAAGTCAACGTGAGGTCGCTGTGGTTGAGATTTTTACCTGATGAAATTTGTGGTTATCGTATCGGCAGTGTAAAATCTGGCAGGCAAATCAAGCCTTGGGTCAGCCAGAGGAACTGCAGATGAAGGCAAATGTTCTGACTTCTCTTAGGAATAAAGTTAGCTTCAGTGTCTGAAGTTAGTTGATGTTGAAATACTGTTTAAAGTAGAAGTGGCTACTCTTTGAAACAGAGCAGCTTTGCAGTTGTGATTGTCTTGCTGCTGAGATTTAAAGATTTTATGTTGTGCATGGCGGCATATGTTGTGTGAAGGCTGAACTCTTGAACTCCTTTGTTTTTGAAGAAATAATTTAATTCTAAAGGGTTACATGCTTGGAACGCAGACTGCAGCTTTCCCACACCTGTCCTGGCTACTGCCACCATCAGATTTATAGCCTGTGAGAGTACAAGTTTCTCTCTGGCCCCGATCCAGAAAAGCGCATAAGCACTGGCTCGTTTGTAGCGATGGGAGAATTGCTGTTCCCCATGGGAGCCTTCCTGTGAGTCACTGCCGATCACCTCAGGTGCTGGGATAGTCAAAGCCAAACTGTCACCGTTCCGGCTGCGTGTTGGCGCCTGCCCGTGGTGGCCGCAGTGGGATTACCTCCAAACCCCACTGCAGCCAGGTGGAGGATCTGCAGCTGGTGCAGGACTCCTGACAGCAGTTGCAAGTCTGCTATTTGGGCCTCGTGGGAACTCAAAAAACAGAATCAATCTTACAAACTAACAGTCAGCTTTCTATCTCTGTGAACTGATAAACCCTCAGTGACAGCAGCTCCCACTGCTGCTTTTTACAAAATTATCCCATACCTCAGAATAATCACTGTGCTCAGAGTACTCCTTTTTCCTTTCCCCAAAAGCAGCTCATGTGTCATTTCAAACATGATCCTTTGGTAGGGCATTATCATGCACGAGTCTGTTATCACTGATTCCTGCCACCTTGGGCATCACAGTGATTCCCAGGTTTTGCTAAGCCTGGGGAACACAGTCTAAGTCACCCTCACCTGTCTTAAGTAAAATGCCTCAATAGCCCTGACAGATCAGTTCAGCAGCTATAGTAAGCAATTCTTTTAAGATCTTTTCCATTTCTGATGTGTGTTACATTTCAAAAACAAGCCCAGCAGAAACCCTGAGTTCATTAACCTGTTTAGATCAACTAAGTATTTCTTAATGTTTGCTGTGAGTGGCCTCATGCACCTCTTAGTTGGTAAAGATTCAGGCAGAACGAGGTTTGAAATAAAAAGCTTTTCTTTTTAAGAAGTTCCTAGTCCTCTGCAGTAAAGAAGAGCATTTTCACGTTACTGAAGAGAATGCCCAAATGCTTCAGCTGACAAGACTTAAATAGGTTTACTTTTAGTCTGGGACATACCATTAAATTTTGGACAATCAGGTATCCCTGTTCAGCTGATTTTCGGGTTGAACCAGACACTTAAGATTGGATCTGTGCTTTTCAATATTAGCTGCAAACATTTTGACTTCAAAGGCACAGAATCGCGTGTATAAAGCTCCTGAACTAGTAGCCTGCAGACAGATCTAAAGGTTATTGGCTCGAGCTAATCTTGTTTCTAGTTGGTTGCTGAGTCATGCTTGGTTGGCAGAGCATGGGTAGGACAAATTTCAATTCCTTAGATGGACACAAATCCTACAGGTGTGACTCTCTTTAGGGCTACATAAAGGAATTACTAAGGCTGCCCTGGCTAGGGGGGAAATACAGCATATTGTTAAAATAGCTGAGATTTTTTTTTTTCCCCTAACTTAATCCTGCCATGTTTAGAGTCCAGTCCCAAAATCTCTGGGAAACTCACACCAGCTTTGTTTTTAAATGTTCATAATCCAGTTCTTTAGCCTTAAACAGCTTGTATGTCAAAGCAGCAATAACATATACTGATCATTTGTCCCTCAGTTTGTGGATGGGAAAGAAAAACCTCTGAGTAAAACAAAATCCTGAACTACTGCAGCTAGTTCCTCATTGCTAGATTTCTTCCAGTTAAACAATATGAGACATTTCGAGTGAACTCCAAGTATCTCCCAGCAATGTATGAAAGAATAACAAGGGAGGAAAGCTAACGGCCAGTTTCCTGCTAGGCAGAATTTCACAATAATTTCAACGTTTGGGCAGATGGTAATCTAACATAGTTTCAGGCTTACTTTTCTTTCTGTGTAACCAAGTGACATTTAACCAATTAGAATGTATTAAAGGGTTGCAAACCCGAGCTGTATTCTTGCAGTCTAATGGTGAAGATCCTAAACACTGTGTTTCAAAAAGTACCATCTAATCTGAGAATCTCAGACTCTGCATTTCCTCTTGCGTTCTACAGAATGAATTACCATGCTGAGAAGAGCTGGTAACTTTAACCTGCAGTTTTGTTTTGTTACTGATCATTGTTATTATACATGCTGGAAAATGTATATGGATTTCCTGAGACAACTGCATATGTAATCTTGCTCAAAATTATTGCAGCTAGTTTGCAAAAACTTGTTTTTCACAAAATGTTTATGAAGTGGCTAGGCAGGCCTTTTTCCCCCATGTATAGATAAAATACTGAGAGGTGGTGATTAATTTATTTGGACCAGACTCATTAAACAGGCAGTACCAGAACAAACCCAAGAAAAAGGCATTCTGATTTCTAGGTCCATTGTTAGTCAACCTTACTTCTGGCTTTCTAACCAGCTTTCAGGAACCCATGCAGATGGCTTTTCCAGTTCCGTTTTCATATTGTTATGCAGTCCTTTAAATATTATCATTTCCACCATAGGAAAAAAGGGAAAAAAGTGGTCTAGGGGACACAGAGAAAGTGTGTTTGGAGCCTTTCCCCTGCATATTAATATATCTGTATCCTAAGCACCCCTCTGTATATATCAGCCCTGGAGGCTGGACACTTCTGAATATAAAATAAATGCAGCACAAGTGACCGGATTAAACAAACACTTTCTAAATACAGTAATAAAATAAACACACTGAGACATTTCACTCGAAAGAGCATGAAAGGCAGTAAGTACAAAATCACTTGTGATTCTGCTGGAAACATTTTTAAAATTGAGGGGTTCAGATTTTTATAAGGAGCCGAGAGGAAAGTGACCTCATGGCCACTTGTTCAAATGCAACCTGAGTCATTATTGTTTTCCATTTTTGATTTCACATCTTTTTTGGGAGTCTAAATTAATTTATCTGGAGATGAGTCTTGCCAGAAGGCTTGGTGAATATATGGTCTACAGAATGAAATACCTTTTTTGTTCCTGGAAATGATTACCTGACATACATTTGGTGCTTTAAGGCTGTGAGGCACTACCCTTATGATGTTTTCTAGGTGCTGATCAGAAATGTTAATCCCGCCCAACATCACTAAGAATGTCTTTTTCTCTGATTCTTAAAAGACCTTATCACAGCGCAGGCAAACTTTGCGCCTCACCGACAGAAAAAACAGAGCTGACTGGTGTTAGCCCTTTCTTTTATAGGAGCCATTACTGACTCAGAGTTTTTCCCAGACTCTCAAGGATTGTTAGTCACCACTAATCTTGCCCTATTTGATAGATTTCTGGGCTCAGAAAGTCCCTGTTTGGAACTCACTTTGTGCTTTCCCAGAAAAGTTTTGGAAATCTCTCAACTTCCTTCTATGAGCAGCCAGCCTCCAAAAATCTGAAGGGCAGTTACTGCTGCTTGTGCTCCGATTGCCCCAAGTTCTATTCTTTTTTCACAGTTTCTCCAAAATGTCAAAAACCTCAGTAAGAGCCGAGTATGAACATGCTGTGGAGGAGACAGCGCTGGGCAGACCCAGGGAACTCTAAAAAGCAACAACTTGTTTTCTAGGCAGCAACTTGTGTTTTGTCAGTGACAGAACAGAGCGTCCAGATCAGCAGATAACACGGAGCAGAGCAACTTCGTGTTCAGACTTGTGCAGATATTTACCTGCCATGGAAGAATAAATCTGAATAGTTTTTGAGCATTGGCACTTAGAAAAGAAGAGCTCTCTGATGGCCGAATGACCATGGGATTTGGGCAGGAGTGGGTGTTCAAACACTGTTTGTCAAAAGCCTCTTGGCTTGGCATAGGAGGTGTTACAGAGGGATTTTCCATGTGCTTGCCATGGCAGTGGTTGCCTCAGTTCTTGTGTGCTACTCAGCACATCTTCACTCTGCAAAATTTGAGCCTAATTGAGACTTGGGCATCTCTCATAGATTTTTCCTGACTAGAAGTTTGGTCCTGTTTTAAAACTACTTATTTGGTTGTCAAGGAACTACCGTAATAATAAATAATAGATGTCTGTAGACATGTCCAAAATGCCTGCTCCAGGATTTATGTCAGTGGTTTACCCTATGGCCCAACCTAGCAATTAACCTGCAGACTCCAATTAAGACAAACTCACCTAGGTCTCAGGCTGAGCCTGCTGCTGGGATGTGCAAATGGAGAAATGCTGTGGGAAGGTTTTTCCAACTGAAGCAGTATCGCCTCTCTACAAGCCACCATACAGACTGTCCCAGAGACAAGAATGAAACCCAAGGTGATCTGAGATGTCCAAGAGCTCCTCGAGTCTTTGGCAGATGTTAGGATCTCTGGTCTACAGCCAGAGAGGTCAAGACTACCTCTCTGCCTGTCTACCAGCCCCACGGGAGAAGCCAGGGGGCTGGGAAATCTGGAGCTCTGGAAGAGGGACCTCTCTGTGCAGCTCCAGCACAGCCACACTTTTGGGTAGGATAAAGGGAAGGGTATAAGAAGGCAGAAAAACTTGCTGGCAAGAAGTAAGCCAATAAACATGAATTCTTTGGCACTCCTCTGTGTCCTGTCTGGCTCTCTTGGCTGTGTATTTCTACAGTTTTAAAAATTAATAGCAGCACTGCCTTCCTTCCCAAGCCTTTGAGGCTTTTTTTTTTTTTTTTTTAATGTGCACACAATTCCATGTGTGTTTAAAAGTGGGAAGGGAGGCATTTGGGGTTTGTAGGAGAAAATCCCACGGTTTCATTTCATCTGTGAGAATCTGCCTCCCATTTCATGAGCTGTGCCTGCTCTCTGCTGTGCAGGGATGCTGCTCCAGCTGGCCATTGTGGCCACTGGAGATTGCAGGGAGGAGAATGTTAGTGAGGTGGTTGTGTAGGAGGGTTTTGTGTAGCAGGACACAAATTCAAACTGGAGTCTTATCAGTGAAGATGTTATGCAAAGGACAGGTCACTGGGCAGGAGGTTAAGAGCAACTTGTGATGCCAAGAAAGCAAATCATTACTTTTTGCAGCAGTTTGTAAGGCGTTAAATAAAGGTGTATAATTGCAGCTGAAAGCATTACTTTCTCTTCTCTTGCCCTTTTTTTTTTTACCCCCTATATGAACATGTCCATGGCACCCTGCTCAGTGACATGTGACATGGTGGCTTTTGTGTCCAGTCACTGGTAGGAAGTGCTTCAACATAACCATCTGGGAGAGCTTCTCTCCAATTTTGATAATAGAGGGAAAAGTTAACTGGGCTGCCATAAAACAAATAAAGAGAGGAGAAAAAGGAAACCCTAGTGCCTTTTGTTAAGAAGGAACAGATGTAGAGCCGTAGCAGCCTGCCAGCTAGGTCAAGTCATATCAAATATTGTGGTTGTTTTCTTGTAGCCTGATCCTCCTTTTGAACTCTCTTTCAGCAATGAAGTTGTAAGGAATGAATTAAAGAAGCTGCCAGCCCTTCCAACACCAGCGCTGAAGGAGCATCCTTCCCTCGCTTACTGGTAATGTATCACCCGCTGCAGTGTCCTGTGCAGGACCTGGCTCTGGCACTGTGGTCTGAGAGTGGAACTGGGATGCAGAGATCCCTGCCCTCTGCCTCTGGGTCTGCCACTGACTCGTTGCATGAGTTAACACAAGTAGAGCTACCACCCTAGGCCTCAGTTTCCCCATCTGCCAAATGCCTGGCCAAAACTCCACTGCAAGTGTGCAAATGCCCTGATGAAATCAAGAGGCCTTATGTGCCATTTACTTTCCCAGCACTTTGCATTTGTGAAAGAGTTTTCCCAGTTGGAAATGTCAATGTTTTGCACTGCCCTGTGTTGAGCGATTTCACTTTCATCTTGCAAGTCCTCTCTGTCTGGCACAGCTGAACTCATCTCCTTTTATATGAACTCAGTGATGTTTGGAGGTGGATGCCTGTTTGCTCTGTCTTTATTGCACTGAAAAACAAAGCTAGGGCAGGAGCAGGGTCACACTTAGATTTTATATGCCACACACATAGATTCTTTGTGCCACCCTGCATATCCCTTTTATCTGTGCAAATAGGAAAGAATTTGGGGAAAGCCTGTTCATTAAAGGGGAGATACTTTCACATCATTTTCTGCTTGTTGCTTTTTCATGTTTGCCTTTAAAGCATTAGGCTGTAAGCCTGGGGCTTGGATTGAACTCCTTTATCTGCTACTCTTTTAATTTCTACATTTTGGTAATCTGAGGATGGCAGGGGGAAACAAATCATTTTGTAGGTTATGATCTCAGTTCTTCTCTTTGCCAAAAAGGTCATCCACTTCTCCTAGCATGGCAACAACAGCGGAATTAACTGTACCTAATGTCAAGTCATGGGCAAGCTTATCGTGAGGTCTCCTAATCACTTTCTGAGAATATAAGGGGAGATTCGGAGTATAAGGAGAATATTCGGAGAGATTCCCCAGCTGAAATTAGGATCACTGACACAAAAACTGTGGATCATCACAATCTCCTGGTGTTTCTGTCCAGGAACCAAATCAAATCTTCATGAAAAGTGATAAATATAGGCTGCCATTTCATTGAAGAAGAATGGTTTTCCTCTTAGGAGCATCGCTTTTCTTTTCCCAAAAACTACTCTACACACTCAAAAGCAATACATTTCCAGGTGGCCTGTCTGATTGACAGACTGGGAGCTCAAGCTGAAAGCCATCCCAAGAGGAGCGGTGGGAACAAGTAGGCATTGACAGGGAAGGCAAATCCGACCCTTCAGCAACAACATGGGCTAAGGTCCTAATGAAGTGCCACATATCAAGAAGAGCCATGTAAAATCCTCGTGCTCAGAATATGAGTATTTGCATTTATACACAAGGTACAGCACTTGCTGCTGTATTTGATTTTGTGGGGGCTCTCATGTGACTGGGAACAGGTCACAGGTTGGGAAGGTGGTGTTGCCAATGGGGTAATAAAATCAGAGGCTACAGTCCTGTGACTCCCTTGTGATTTCATGTCAGTAACCAGGTCTCAGAGACCTCGTTAACATTAGTAGTTCATTATTTTTTAATGATGGCTTTTTTGTAAACACCCTCTGAAACACTTAATGCTCTCAGGAAGCGGCTGTTGGTGAACCAGACAAAAAGCCTCAAAAGTACAGATCAAACTTCAGTAATCTAAGGGAGCAGATTTTTAAAACTGTGTCCTCTGACACTTTGCATCTCATGCAGATTGTGTACTGGATGCAGATTTCATCCAATCCTTTTCTGTGAGCAATCAGTTTTATTCTGCAGTTCTTCAGCATTAGCGCAGGCAGTCACAAGTGAATCTCCAACCCTGGAAAGAAACTTTTAAAACATTAAAGGTGGGATGGGAAATGGCTCTAGTTAGTTTAAAACAGACAACCAAAAGAACTTTGTAGTATATTTTTATCGCTGAAATGGATTAAGAGATAATAAAATGGATAGTCGAGTAAATACAGTGATACCTTCAGCAAGATGCTATGAAAGATCTGCATGAAGTAGTATAACATTTCCATCACACACCATGAAAAAGCATCGGCTGTTGCGCCTTCCAAACGTAGTAAGACTTGTGGGATGAGTTCTGGATTCTTCGATCAGCAGATTTTGTGCCTCTGATTCCACCTTCATGGAGTCTCCTGGTTCCATACCCTTGGCGTAGGCCTTTCCCTTCCCTGTATTCTCTTGCAGCTCTCTCCAGGTTCAGAATAATCAGTTGCACGTCTTGTTCTCAAGCATCTTTTGGCATCTCTGATTACTGGTGAAGAAAGAAGGGGCTTTCTGGTGCATTTGTTTGTGTTTCTTTTCCTTTTAAAGGAAAGCTGAGCTTCTGGTCCTCCCACACAGTCCATGAGTTGGAGCCCAGAGTTTTGATTTCTCTTGGCCATGCATGGAAACAGACACGAAACTAATCACAGAGACTGGAGAGAACCTTCAGAAATGTGTTAACTCACAGTGCTCCTTTCCAGACACTTGCCATTGCATTTTTCAGATCCTCCCCAACAAGCCAGCCCGGTACTGGGTTGTCAGTAATAAGGCCAAGATGAGATGCAACAACACGAAAGCGGATGCTAGAATGGGATTTTCAACAGACCAGGGGGAAGAGAGACTTCTCCCAGGTTCCCACAGACTTTGAATGCGAGCTTGTTTTTAGCAACCCAAAGCATTAGTGTTGCCAGAAAACCTACCGCTGAAAATATCAGCTGAAAACCGCAATTTAGTGATTTTCTCTGGTTCAACACAGACCTGGGGCCCTGGTCCAGCTCTTGGTCCCTTGGCCTGAGAGGTGCTGGTGGCTTCAGAGGGACAGCATATGACTATATGACAGCGTATGCAAATAAAGACATTATTAGTTCAAGAATATCCAAATCAGACAAATCAGGTTAGAAACAGAACAACACCAAAGAGCAGCAATGAATTAAAACAGCTTGGTGTGCTGGGAAGAGAGGGAGGGAACAAATAACTTTGAAAATCTGGATCTGATGATGAGAAACTCAAGGCCTGCATTTGCTTGCAAGTTGTCTGCTGTCCAGTTCTATAAGCTGCTGGGACAGGAGAGATTTCTTGTTAGTTCTAAAGATCTTTATCAGAGTTGTCTGCCTCAGGATATCGTCCATGTATTAACTTCTGCAGCTTTGGGGGGAATGTTTTATGAGCTGGCAAACAGACGGCAGTGCTTCGGCAGCCTCCGTGTCTCTGTCTCCGCATTAGTTAAGCATCCTCTGCCAGCCCTGCACTGTGAATGAGTTTCTGTGTCACCAACACAGCAACAAGGCAGAGCAGGGGGAGAGGAGACGACAGCTGGTGGTCCCAGCAGTGCCCCAGCACTCTCCCAGCTGTCAGTAGCAGCATGGCAGCTGCCTCGAGATGAACAGCTGAAATGATAGGGGAACATGTTTTAGGCTCTGCTAATGCTCCTTCTGACCCGTGAATGATTTTGCTTGTTTTCCCTGGCACGTTCTGGGCTTAACCCTCCAACCCAGAGCTGTAGGCGGAAAGCAGCCTCTGTGCTGGATGATCCTTCTTGCACAGGGCGGTGGGAAGGAAAAGGAATTTCAAAGAATTGTTAGAGGAGGGACTGTCACACAGATTGTTCTGACTGTGAACATTTTTCCAGTGTGGACGTCACTATCTGAGCTAGGTGCCCTCAGCTCCCTTTGCTGTCAGTGGAGAGAAGCAGCAGCAACCTCCTCCCAAGGAATCCATCCCACATAGATTGAGAGAGTCATGCTCTGGAGTACATGTTTCTTTCCCCAGTGATAAGCCCAGTGCTGCAGAAAAGTGAAAGGCCGCAGATCCCACTCTTAAATATGGCTTGATTGATAATTCGGGCTTCGTAATTTTTGTCCAAAGGAAAGAAGGAAAAAGATGATACTTACCTGGCACTTAACATGTGTAGACCACAAAACATTTTACAAAGGAAGACCATCAGTATCCTAACAGAGCAATGGAGGTATAGCATTGCCTGCATTTGTTTAGAAGAACTGGGTAAAGCCTGGACTATCCCACATTTCTAGCATGGGTTAAAAACATATCTATTTGTCCTGCTGTTCAGGAAGATTCCCTGACATCTGATCTGTCCTTTTGAAGGAAATGGGCCATCGATTGGCTTCCCTTCCCAAGGAGTATGGTCTAGGAACATATCAATTATTTTATAATAATCATTTGTAAGAAAGCAGAGCACATCCGGAATCACGTTAAATAATCAGCATGTCCAGGTATATCCGTCCTTTCCTTGAATGGCACCAATATGAGAGCTTGAGCTGTGCAATAAACTGCACAGAGTGGAAAATAAAGCGAGCAGTGTTTTCCGCTGGAGAAACTCCATTATTTTCTGAGAAGTCACTCCTGGTTTGTTCCTGTCTGAGACAGCAGAATTGCATCCACATGTAATCATGGTTTTAAGAGGTAATTTCAAAGGGCTGTAAGCCCTCTCTGTCTATCTTTTTTATTAAGAATGATGTTTTTTGGAGATCTTCCAATACTGAACACTCATGTAATTCAGTTATTGCTCCAAAAGTAATCCTGTTTATGATAATCATGGCAGGAGACCCAGGCTCTGCCTTCATGTGCACACCCCTAACATCTGTGGTACTTGCTTGGATCAGTGTGCTGAATATGGTTTCATAGCTGTAGAATTTAGAGCTTACAGATCATTTTCTAAGCATTAAAATGATTCTGAGGGATTTGACGGGAGAGCTGGGCCATTCCTTTACCCGTGTAATGTGTCGCTGGCTCAGTCAGCACCCTGTTCCTGCTGTGGCCTGCTAGTGGGACATCACTTCACCTTGCCCCAAAAAGGGCTCTATTATTTTTGTAGGATGAATGGGGAAAGCCACTTGATGAGTGAGTAAGGAAAGCAATTACTCTCAGATAAACACCAGGCTTGTGAGGGAAGAGCTGGCCCTGCTGACAATCCGACAGACTGTCTCTGAATTGCTCTGTGCTGCCTACACTGGTGTTCCTGATTCTCCTCCTTTCTCTCTTCATCATTAGGGCTGCACAATCCTCAGCTTCCCTGTGCCTCTTCTTTCTAAAAGATGTTTTGGCTCCAGAGATTCTGCCTCTCTTTCTAAAATGAGGTTCTGTCCTCTGTGGC
Organism: Mohoua ochrocephala; assembly: GCA_013398855.1. NCBI lineage: Eukaryota > Metazoa > Chordata > Aves > Passeriformes > Acanthizidae > Mohoua > Mohoua ochrocephala. The sequence goes on along the minus strand of VZTA01005503.1, from coordinate 75,186 downwards.
ACAGGGGTGCAAATGGGGAAGGCAGCAATGAGAAGATGCAGTCATGTTAAGCCGGGCTAGTGAAAGCCTTTGCAGTCCTCCACAAAAGCCCCTGTGGGCATCTCTGAGCTGTTGTGGTGAGGTCATCTATCACATCATCCCACACTGCTGTGCTCCTTCACACTGCCCAGCCATACAAATGGCTTCAGTTCTGCCTGGGGAAGGATTACCACACGGTGGACAGCTGAAAGGCCCCGTTAGGGGGTCATGCTGGATCCAGGAAATGGAGGGAGGGAGGGAGGAATGCCAGTTCACATTGCCCTAAACCACATGCAGTGTGATGGCATGGGATGGACACGCAGCACTGCTGGAAGCTTATGCAGGGCCAGGTGGGGAGGGCACTAAGGTGGCATAAAGGTAGTTTAGGTTTCCTTCCTCTTGGTCTGGCAAGTTCTGTACAGGGTCTCCAGGGGACTCAACAGATTCCCTGTCCTTGGTATTACAAGATGAAGAGCAAGAAATTGGTGTTAAACCTGAGGACTTAAGTGTTCTGTCATGCCAGCGTAACAGAGCGGGTCCTGTGTGCATTACACTGGATCCTTGGCTTGTACTTTGTACTTTGCTGCAACCTTGCTAGCACAGCTGATTGTATGCATCAAATAGCTCTGCTGCCTGCTCACTGGAGAAGAATGAATGAAATTCTTTAAAAGCGAACTTACAGGTGTCTCTCAATCTGTCATTTGGGTCATGCCGATCTCTCTTGGATGCTCCATCTCTACTGCATGTTGGCACACACTCAGAATTGTTCCCTGACACAGAAGCCCACTGGTGTGGAACAGCCTCCATGATCACCTCATGTTCGCCTTGGAACACGTGATGGCATGGTTCATGTCTTCCTAAGACATGAAATGATCCAAAGAGCTGTTGGGAATGGGCCCCGGCTCATGCCAGCTCCCAGTGCATAGCCAGGAGTTGCCTGGGGGAATGCAAGTTAGTATAACCCAAAAGCAAGCAAAGGCACATGAGTACTTTAAGAGTAAAGAAACTCAAGTTTGAGTGCCCTGGAAATATCCCCTGCCACTGTTTAACCTGCTGTTATTGTTGCCTCTGTGTACACTAGGAATTCAGCTCCCTGCTGAGAGAGGTTGCTCCAGAGTACTTCCACTAGTGCACCTGCAGTTAGGCAGTTGCAGTGAGGAGGAAGCTGTCAGTCTTAGGGCTATGACTGGCCACCAATTTCTGACAGTTTTGCCCATCTTTCAGAAGATGTGATGGGCTTGAAAAGAAGTGACAGCAGTTAGGGCAAAGCAGATCTTGAGCAGCTCCAACAGAAATCTGTTTGCCCACAGCGTAATATTGTGGGCATCATTTGTAGATAAGGAAAGGAATGCAGAAAGGGAAAAGTCTGTACAAGTAGGTGCCATGTTTGGGAGGAAAAAGGGTTCTTGCAGAAACCCAACTCTTAGAAAACCATTTTTATTCTCAGTCTGTGACTCCCCCTTTGTTTACTCTGGTCTGCACCCAATCCCCTCATGTAATTTTGCTTGGCATCTTTTGATTCTGTGAGGCAGTAGCTGTGTTAACAGAAGTATCTCTTCAGCTTTTGACAAGATTCTTAGTCATGATAATGCCATTATATAAAACATCCAATTTTTTTCCTTTCCAGTGAGGATCGAGTCATTGAACATTACAAGAAACTAAATGGTCAGACAAGAGGTCAAGCAATTGTGAAGTAAGTGAAATAAGAGTGATTTCTTTGCGACCTTTGTTTTAATAGGAAATTTTCATACAGGACTGTAAATACGTTACTATGCTTCCCATCTCATGCAATGCTTCATTTTTAAGTATTTCTTGGCATAATTATTTATTTATCAAAGGTTTTTTTTCCGATCATCCTCTCAGCTTCTCAGACGTGTTATTCTCTTCTGTGTTGTTTTGCAGTTACATGAGCATTGTAGAATCCCTCCCAACGTATGGAGTGCATTATTACGCAGTAAAGGTACGTGCTACAAGAGGGGTTCTTCACTGAATTAAACTCTGGTTGGGGAGGGAGGGACAGAGGCACAAACAGCCATCCTGCTCTCAGAATACAATACACTGCTACTAAAGTCTCGTTTCACTTCCTGTGGTAGGATAAACTTATTTCAACTGCGTGTGCATGTTTAGTAAATACAGTTCCAAAGAGGAAAATCCTGTTCTTGGAGATAAAACTCTTGCAGTCCTATTGTGCTGGAGTGTTCAGCTCACAGTCAGCAGCATGGCAATGCCAGTGAACCACCACCAAAGGGACAAGCCAGACACATCTCTGGCAGACACTCCTTTTTGTAGCTCCAGGAGGTCAGACCTTTCCCAGATGGCAGATCCATGAACACCTTTCTAGGGCCAGCCATGACCTCCATACTGCAGCTCCCCTCACATGAGATACGTAGATGGATACAGAGATTGTACATCTTCTTAATGCCAGAACGTTGTCCTGTACTCTAGAGATAGATAACCCATTCTCATCCCCAAACAAGTCTCCACTTCTGTGTGGACTTCATGCAAGTATTCGTGAAATCCCTCATTTCTTTTGTCTAATGACAAAATTTCCAGCCTCATATTATTATTATTACTTCCCTGCCTGACCAGCTGTGTAGGTTTGTTTGGTTTTTTTTAAATAGAGAAATCAATAAACATATAAAGAAAGCTAGATCCACATTCCCCAGAGCATATCCCCTCATTTATCACCCCTGAAGTTTTGATGTGTTTCATCATTATCTCTGTGCACAGATCATGTGGTTTTTCGTACATCTGTAATGTCTTGCACACGTGGGGTACCATAAAAACACAAATATCTGACTGTACCTGTCTCAGGAGATGTGTTTCTAGTCTATTCCTGCTAATAGAATGTAATAAGAAGGTCATTATCATTTTGCAAAAAGCATTAGCCTCATCTCTTCTCAGAGGACAGGATCTCTCCAGCACCCTGTGCATCCAGATCTCTTGGACTACTCTAGATCAAGAAAAATCTAGCGGATTGGGCTGGATGTTCGATCCTGCAAACGCTTGAGAGCTACTCCAGTGAGCTCCCCATGGTCAATAAGCAGCAGTGAGCAGCAATGAGGCAGCAAATATTGCACATAATAGGGTTTGCTTCTTCCTGATGTGGGGGTTTTGGTTTTGCTGGGCTTTACCCTGCCATTCTCTATCACATTAACAGAACAGATGTAATTTCATTGAGGACTTCAGCTCAGTAAATTGCAGAGACTGGGATCAGATATCAGCCATTACTCCATAAGGCCATTTTATTGCACACTCAGACACAAAGCAGTTGGGTCCGAGCCTGTCAGACCTTATCACTTGGTAGCTCTCAGATCCCATTACTGCTGCATTTTCAAGACTAATGCTAAAATCCCTCCACATAATTCAAGTCAGCTGGATGATTCGCTTTCCTTCCTCTCCACTCTCTGAGTGTTCAGTGTGAATAATTTACAGGGAAAAGAAAGAGGATGCACCACTGCACAAGGGACCCATGTCTAACCTCCTTACCTCCCCTGACAGCATTTTGAGTAACTTGATCACATGTGATGTATTTTAAATTGTTTTATATATCATGGCCAGAAGTGAAACAGATCTCTTCTAAACACTATGGAGCTTTGTGACTTGTGGGAACTCGGCAGGGGGAAATTTAACAACACCCATTCAAAGACATGACTTAGAAACAAATCTCCATCTTGAACAACACCACAGGAAATCTCCAGCATTTCCCCATCCTATTCAATATGACTCCCTCTGTTTTCCCTTTCAGGACAAGCAGGGAATTCCATGGTGGTTAGGACTTAGCTACAAGGGGATTTTTCAATATGACTACCATGACAAAGTGAAACCAAGAAAGGTAAGTGTTTATTTTTCTACCAAGGTCTGGGCTTGCCACACATGTCATAGCTTGAGTCGAGGGTGTGATGTACACCAAATGCTGGCATTGATTCATGTGATTTTTGAAGGATGTTCGTTTTCTCCCAAACTCGTCTGAATGTCTGCAAAGAATTACTGGACAAAAGTAGCTCATCATTTATTAAAAGTTGTGGGGTTTGGAGGAAATAAGCATCGGTTAATCTTGCAATTTACATTTCTTTTTTGTGTGGTTCATAAGACATAGATGGGAACTCAAGGACTGATCCTCTCAGGTGCTGGAGGCCTTCCATCCACCAGCTATGGTGGATTGGGGGTGCTCAGCCAACCCTTGATATTGTACTGTCAAAGCCTTAAATGATCTGAGAGAGAAAGGGAAGAAGGGACAGGAAAGCTGCTTCCATTTATGACTAAAAGAAAATGGCGTTATTTTCTCAGGACCAGCATAACATTTGGTAAGCGACAGTTTTCCTAACTGAAGAGTTAATGTCAAGGTAGCAGGGAAAGATGACTTTCAACACATGCCTAAAAAAAAGGCATGGAAAGTTTTGATTCCTTGAGCTCAACCTATGAGGGCAACCTGTGTATTCTGATTTTCCTACCTGGGATGCCATCTAATATAAAAAACCTCATCCCTGAGCACGTGCCCTGCAGGTGGGAATGTACAAGAGTGTTTGTTGCACTGCAAACCTGTGGAGACATCAGGAGGCAAGGCTTCAGGCTTGCTTGCAGGCTGCAGAACTGGATGATTTGGAGCAACTAGGCAGCTCTTCTGTGGATGGAAAAGCTTCCACAGTGAATTAATTAATGTACTGTATTTCTCTTTGCATTGTCTCTGTGCCAATTCTTCTTTCACCTCCTCTGGTCACATTCAAGTTGGACACTGCCTGGTGCTCACAGAGAGCATCTTCTATTAAAATAAACTAGAATCAAGGTTTTGGTAGAGAACTGAACTGCTAAGGAGGCAGCAAGAGACAATAGGTGCGTCAATTAGCCTTTTTATTCACCGAAGGCTATTAATGGGGCTCTTATTCATTGGAGGAAAGGACAAGGAGAGTAAGGAGGTCTTCACAAAGACTAAAAGACACATCTCTTTGGGATCAATCATTACCTGCAGGGCAAGCCATCCTCACACATGATAGTTTAAAACATGCCTAGGCTAGGTGTTTGCACCCGCATGTCTCCAGTAGTGCCAACACCCCAGGGAAGACGTGTACTTAAAAGATGCCTTCAGAAGTCAGTCTTAGGAATACAAACACTTCTTGGAAGAAATTAGTGCCCTGCCATGACAGGACTCAGCCTTTCACAAGCTATAGCAATTATTGTCAGCCCTCTTGGGATGAGAGGGTTGGTGGAGAGCATCAGAAGGAAGGAGAAGAGAGATCGGGTGCTCTGACTGCATGAGAGGAGACACATTTCCACCAGGAGAGTCAAGCTTCCTTTCTCAGCTTCTCTACTTTCTCTTCTCAGCTGTTCAGAGTAATCTAGTCCGTAGCATTGGTTTTGGAACTGAATACAATCTGAGGCTTTAGGCACCTCTGATCCTTTTTCTGCAAGTGTAACCCTAAAAAAATAGGGTACTGGTTTTCTCTTTACTGGGAATTAGGGTTTTTTGGTCTCAGCAAATCATGTATGAAATCCAGCAGAGCCAAAACAAGGGTGCTGCCTTATGTATAAACCACTGAGAACTGTGGCAGAAGAGGTCATATATCTGTGAGGGAAGGTTGGATGGGAAGGGAGAGCAGGAATTTCCAGGCTAGAATCTGTCCATTGCCGTAATCCAGAGAGCACAGCAGTGAAAAGACAGCCTAGATGAGCATTTCCCTGCTACATGATGCTTGCAAACCCCATCTGTTGGCAGAGCCATTCCAAAATGAACAGCCTAAATCGGGGATGGGACTCGGGCAGAGTGGCTGAGGCTTTGTTATTTCTCCGTGGAGTGGTTTTGCCTTCTGTGGAGCAAGTAAAAAGACTTCTTACCCTACACAGGTGGTAAAACCCCTCTGGCGAGAGCAGATCAACTGCCTCAGCGAGGTGCAGTGTTTAATCCTCTGCTAATTAGATTGTAAAATTGCACTCGATAACCCTGGTATCTGGGAGCAGCCTGCCACAGTATCTGATTCATTTCACTGCACCAGCATGGGCCGGTTCAAGTCTTTGCTGTGCAAACGGGAGGGGTAAACCTTACTGAACTTTCTGCAAGGTAAAATTAGCGGGGGAGGGGGAAGGAGATTATGGCTTTTCTGATCTTTACTATTTTGTTCCTGCGCACTGCTGATGCCAGAAACCAATTGAAAACTTACCGTGGAAAAATAAGTCTCCCTGGAAAAAACACAAGCAGAAAATTGTAGCAAGAAACCAGCTGAAATCAAGACATTTATATTAAGTGCATATAAAAACCTTGCTTGTCTTATGAGGGAGATTGTAATGTTTTCCTATATGTCATCCTAGATAGATTTCCATGTTTCTTGTGTTTGCGAGTAGAACTGTAACCCACGCTAAGCAGCTGAACCTATCTCGGGCGATCCCATTAGCAGTCACTCAAAACCATGGTTTTATTAAATTGCTGGAGTAAATCAGCCATGTGTCTCTAGAAAACTAAGCAGGTTTGTCAGCAAGTCAGATGAGACTGGAAAGGGGAATTGAGGTTGACGCAGGGCCAGAACCTCGTCATGCTTGCACTATTCTCACTCAGGCATCAAGTTCTCCAGCATTACTGGGGATGCAGCTGAGATGGGTATCTGGCACCTAGTCCTGGGTGGTTCCGATGGGAATGCAGGTCTATTAAGCTGGAATGCAGTTGTACATAGACTGCAGAGACTAATGTGTCTCTGTGCTTTTATTTTTGTGTTCCGTCCTGCCTATGCTTGAATTCTGTGGAAGCCCTGAATCTATCCAAAGCCATCACTTCGAGGTTCATCCTTTTTCTTCTGTCTGTTGAGGGCTAGTTCATAGACTCAGCAAGCCCTGCCAAAGGGTTCCTCTTGAATGTTGCCTGTTCTAGTGCAAATTTGGTCCATATGAGTTATAATCTGCTACCTGTTCAGTCTTGGGTATTAAATAATTGCCAAAGTTTTGGTATACTTCACGAAATCCAACGCTGCAGCTGAACAAGAAGAAGGGAATATCAGATGTGGAAAGATGGCTGCTGTCCTGCCAACAATATATTGAGGCATTCTGGAAGCTGGGCTTGCAGAACCAGTGACATTTGTGTAGAAGCAGCTCACAGCTTCCAGGGTGGACAGAATCCATTTCCCTCCATGTTAAACTTAACTTCTACAAACGCTTTCTTGTGAAGAGAAAACACCGAACCCGTCATTTTCAGAAAAGGGTCATTAGAGGGTTTTTTGCTTGAATTTCAATGGCAACAGCAAAGAAAGCCAAGGCACTGCAGCCACCCTGTGCGAGCATTTGTGTGTGAGTGGCGTGTGTCCACGTTAACCAGCACACAGGGATGTGACTCCGCTCCATCCCCAGGGGCCGGTGCACGAAGAGCCGCAGCGTAGCCTGGAGCTGTGAGATCTGCACACCCAAGCAGTAGCACTAGGCATATCTCTGTTGTTCTAGTGAGATATTCCCACTGATTTAAGAGCCCAAAGGCATTTTTTTAGTGCACACAGCTTAACAGTTAGTAAACAATTAACTCCAAGCTGAAGAGTGAATGATTAACAAAGTCAGCCAAAGGACTTCCATATGGCAGATAAAGAGACAGAGAAAATGTTTAACTTATTACCAGAAATAAAATTACCTTGAAGGAGAGTCTGGTAATGCTTAGTTGTTTTGTAAGAAGTATGTCTGTATAGTGTTATCTCATTTTCTTCCATAGAAAGCTAGTGGCAATGAAACCTAAAGTGAGCCTTTTTTCTCAGACTCATAAACATTATCTCTGCTCACATTATCTGGTTACTGAAGAGAACCCAAAGGTAACAAAGCCTTTTAGAAATAAGATAAAATGTGAGGCATCACAAAATTCATCCATGAATGTAACTTGACAAAAAATTTCCTTGCGACAGCCACCAGTTTCTGCCATTTCTTCTCAGCGTTACCCTTTCTCTGAGATTAAATGAAGCATGCTGTGAAAATGCTCTGTCCCTTGCCCTAAAGTCTCTGCAACGGTCTGTGGATTCTCGTGACAAAGAATTTAATTTGTAGTTTGTAGTGTTACTGTGAACCTAAAGTGAAGGTAACAGGTTGGCTTCCCATTTAAACATGCAAAAACAAGAGGCGAGTTGGACCTATTCTATCAAGCAATGCAGAGCACAAGTCAAGTCAGTAGTTTTCAGTGCCTGATCAGAGAGAAATCACCTGCTTGTCGAAAGCATGAGCAAAGTAATCAGCACATTAATTGTGTCCAGAAAGTGAAAGATTGCTGTCTGGTGCCACTTGGCCTTTTCCAAACAACAAGAGATAGAGTGAACTTTCCCAATTCCAGGGGCAAAATGAAATATTTACACAGGAGGAGCAATAGCCTAATTAAGAGCTGCTTTATTGCAGAACAAATAGATCCTCTCTGCTTTAGGGCATAATGAAGCATTGTCAAGTCAGTAATTGCATTGATGGAGTGGTTAAACTTGTGCTTCCTGTGGTGAAGGAATGACAGACCAGTAACTTAAAAAAACATAAAGTAAGGATTGATGTGAAATGTACAGAAACTAGTGAATAATGGGAAGGAGGAAGCTGACAAATTGCTCTCTGTCCTAACTGGTCATAGAACACTGGGACTAGTCAAAAAGGCAAAAGAAACATGAAATTCAAATTAGTTACAGGGAGCCCAAATCACTTGCACAGCTCCTTGCCACATGATACAATAGAGGCCAAGAGTTCAGAAGGATTGAAGACAGCACTAAAAGTGTGACCCTCCGTCCAGGGTTTTAACATTGGGTTGGTTATTTTCAAAGAGGATTTTGGGAGGGGTTATAAATCCTCACGTTCAAGGGGAGTGTTTGATTTGACACCAAGGTGGTTTCTGTTGTCAGAGGTATGGAGGATGTGTCTCACTCCTCTCACTGGCATGCTGCTGAGCCATAGGGTGTACTCAGAACAGCCTGGACTTTCTCTAGGGCATCCAGAATCAAGTGAGGTCAGAAAATGTATTGGACTCATGTTTCATTGGGCTCCTCATCATTTCCTAGGACCTTTGCAGACACCTTTGCATTGCAGACAGGGGGAAAAGATTTCAAATTTACAAATGGTGAAAAAGGAGCAGAAACCATTTCCAGGAAATGCTGGTTTAAAAGCTCGTGGAGTCTCAGTGGCATTGCTGTAATAAATTATTCACTGTGATTAGCAGGCTGTTAAGGACTACCTGCTGACTCCTTCTGCTCTGCGCTTTTATTTCTCTTCCCGTTGCTGATCCTTTGTGCTTCTTGGGTTATGGACTTGGCTGTAAACTGAACCAGTCTTCAGGTCACAGCAGGTTCAACTCATTTTATAGTGCAGTAATTCAGTCTTGGTTTAGTATTTGGAAATGTGGAGCACGGGAGGAGGAAGACGTATACAAAGCGAGGTTCCTTACCACACTGTTTCTTCTCATAGAGAGAGGTTGCTCGCCCAATTTCCTTCCTTATGAAAATGCAAAACCCAGACCCGCAACCACTGAAGAGCGGACAGTTTAAAACCTTCCCTTGCTGAAATGTCTTATTCCATCCCCATTAGACAGGAGACTGTGTTCTCTCACCAGCACCTTTTTTGCTGCTGTTTGCCCTCGGTTTGGGGTTTCTACCATCCATCACCAGGCACTTCCCCTTTCAGCACCCACTATTCCATGCCTTACCACTGTGCCAAAGAGCTGCCAAAACCACTGGGAGCTGAATAAATGGCATCAAAGCACATTGGGCTGGAAAGCAGAATTTTGTCCCTGACCCTGAGAACTTCCACAGGATTTGGCTGGACATGCCACTGGGCTGTGATTCAGTGAACGTTTCTTTTGGCAGCAGCATCAGCTGAAGTGGCCTTCAGCACCCTCCTCCCCCATCACAGTCCTGCCACCACTGCTCACTTCCTCCCCTGGGCCCCTTCCTCAGCCATCCTGGTATAATTGTGTGGCTGGGAAGGAAACTGCTCCAGAGAAGGGATCGGACTGGCTCAGCGCAACCGAGCCATAAAACGTGGTCACTCTTAACCTCGATCAGTTCCCAATCCCATTCACCATCTGACCCACAGTCAGTATCCTGCAGCAAATCTGTAGGAGCTGGATGTGGATACAGGCTGCATAAATCACTGTAGCCAGAGAAAGAAACAGCCATTAACCGACACAATAACTTTGTGGAGAGAGACAAGAGCTTCACAGCTCAGAACAAGTTGGAAGGAGTTCAGCTGCCTGGAATTTGTCATAGTTGAACCAGGATGAATTAACAGTTAGGTACGAGGTCATCATCACCGCTTTTTCCTTCTCATAAAAGCTGGTAAAAATTTGCTTCAGTGTCTCTTCCAAACAGGGCTGATTTCAGACAGTTGAGTAGATTGTCTAGGTAAACCAATTTTTTAAAATCATACAACGGTCATGCCCAATTTCCATTACGTAGGTAAATAAGTAGTTCAATCAACTACAATGCTTGCAAACGTTAATACATAGTCTAAGGCTGTTTTGTAAGGAAACTAGCACTGTTTTGGTGGTTTAGTGTGCTGTGGTGATACCATTAGACATAAAGTTCCCAGGGTTTTCTGTGAGAATTTACATTCAGAAAGGCTAGAGCATGACGTCCCATCCCATGATCCAGCCAAGTCAAGCCCATGGCTACCATTAAATATAGGAGTAGTCCCATCAAAATAAAACTCCCTTCTCTAAGTGCATTGTCGTATTCAGGTCTTAAAGAGTAATTCTCTGTAAAAGCAGCAGCCAAGTCTTAAATGATTCTGCAGCACACAGCAGGAACTTCATCAAGATGCAAAGACAAATCACTCCGACAGCACAAAGTGAAACAAATTGGACCTCAGAGCCCTGGAGTTAGGGTGGAGATCTGGAGTGAGATTGAAACCCCCTTCAGCACTTATGCTTGGCTCTGACGTGGTAGCAGGCTCCTCCACACCCCACCCTGCTCAGATGCTGTCTCTTAGCTCACCAGGGCTGCTCCAAAGGCCTGGGCACTTTTATCATCGGATGGAGCCAGGCAGGGGTCCCATTACTCGGTGGCCGTGGCTATGAGGCACCTTTAGTCAGTGGCCTGGGCAGGAGGCTCAGAAGGTTCACTGCAGCCATCACCATGAGAGTGGGATTACTGCTGCCATTGCACCCCCTATGCAGTCACCCAGCATCACAGGAGTGTCTTTAGTCACACAACCTAAGTCCCAATGCGCATTGCCACAGCAGCGTGGGATGGGAATGGTGATTCCTGTATGTTGGTTCCAAGACAGGGGTACTTTAGCCAAGCCACTGGAGAAGACATAAGGATCCTTAAGAGAGAGAGTAGCAATAATGGTTTGTGGGCAGCATAAATCCTTCTGTGGTGCCACAGCTGATTCATAGGCTACAGACTGGGCATCCTTTATCTAATACATGGTATATTTTGCCAGAAAGGAGAGTTCTTCAGTGCAGAAAGATCCAGTCACTTTGATGTGCTTGCGGAGAATAAAAGGGAGAAAGTTTAACTTAAACCAATCAGGGAAAAAAAGGTTCTTTGTAGACCTATTGATTTGGACACACAGAGCATGGTGACAGCAATGCACAATCTGACAGCAGCTACCAGATACATATGTGCAGTGAAAGTGGATTTGGTTGTATATAAAGTCAAAGTCTGATCTCGCAGTCTGTGTACAGTTACAGGCACAAATATCAAGTTGCATTATGTAGACAAATAATGCTTTGTCCAAATAGCAGCTCTTCCCTCTCTGATCTGATGCTCTGCTGTCTCTCTGAGCCAATAAGCCACTTTGAAATTTAATAGGGAATTGTGTTTCCATAATGGAAATGAATGCAGAGTGGTTATTATAGAGACCTAGACGCAATTTGTGTTTGGTCAAGCCAGAAATGTTTGCTGGGGTGGTGTGGTCCCACAAGAACAGCACGCAGCAAAAGGGATCTCAAATTGGACCAGAAATTGTTTGTCTGTTTGGCAAAAAAAGAGGCCTGAAGCCTGAGGCGAAGAAGTAATTAGATAGTGAGCTGGGATTGCTGACAGACCACTGAAAGTCCCACTTAGCCAAGCCATTCTCTCATTCCATGAGGGAAGGGAGGACGGCAGGCCTCTGGGAAGATCATTGGTAGGGCTTTTCCCACATCAAATCGCACAGGAAATCTTTTCTTTTTTATTTGTTTTGAGAAGTGAAAGAAAAAAAAATACCCCAAACTAATAAAAATGAAGGAATGAATGGAAGTGTGGCAGGATGGAGGACTAAGTTACGGTGCAGCAGCATCCCCATCTCATGACCCAGGGCCACCCTCAGCAGCGGGTCACACTAATTCACAGGTGACAGCCCACGGAAATCTCTTGGTCAATCTGCCCCTGAAACAAGAGCCCATTTGTTTGAGCTAAGATGGTGCTGTTCTGCCTGGACCAAATCCTTCCTCCTTCTCTCTAACTAGTTTGACAGAGGTATGATTGATGGGAGCAGGGTGGGCTTGAGGCAGAACACAAATCCATGCCCGGAAACCATGGCCCCACTGAAATCGCTGGGACAAAACTGCCATTGACTTCGCTGGAGCTGTGATTTCCATAGAGTTTAAGGCCAAAAAGGGACCGCTCACAACCTCCACCCTGACCTCCTGCATAACTCAGCTCCTAGAATTTTGCTTGCTGGTTTGTTCAGTGGAGGGAATTACATTTCCAAGGAGGAATTCTTTTTGTTATGTTTGTTTTGTCTTTAAACTGCAGTATGAAAGGCTTGGGAGTTTGTAGCTGCACTCATGCAAGCTGTGTGAAAATACTGTCATTGTTTTAGTTCCATTGTTTAATACCAGTTTTAGTATTGGGTTGTCATCCAGTGCTGGCTCTTGCCCATAGCGTAGGCGAGGGAAGGGGTTGCATTTGGGCTGTTAGAAATGTGCCACATTATTTCTCTGCCCTTCCTAGAAGCCATTCAGAGCATCCAGTCCGGGTGGCAGTCCAGGAGGGATGATTGTTCCTTCTGCATAGTGTCATTTAACAAGGCATTAATCATCTAGGAAGCGGCAAGACTTGAAGGACTGGGAGATGCCATATAGGTCAGCAAGTCCAACAGCAATTACAATTGGTCATTTATTAGATGTTTAGAATCAAAGAAAAATATGGGTCAGAAAGGCCTCTGGAGGTCTCTAGTCCAACCTCCTGCTGAAAGTTGGGCCACCTTCAGAGTTCGATCAGGTTACTCGTGGGGCCGTAGTGTTTGACCACCTGTACTGATTGTTTTGGGGTTTGGGGTTTTAACTTATGTATCTTCTAATAATTTCCCTTGCTGCAACCCTGCAGCCTGTGTCTATCGCCTCGTATACTTCTGCTGGGCACCTCTGAGCAAAGTCTGTCTCCATCTTCTTTGTAAATCCCCTTTGGGTCATTAAACAGAGCTAATAGCAAGTAGATCCTCTGTAGGTTTCTGCAGGTGGTTTGGCTCTGAACAGCCACCAAGCATGGTATCTGGAACCCTTGAGAGTGTGTGCATTCAGCCTGTGCCCCATCTCAGGTGATTCAGCATGCAGAAAAGAGAAAGAAAATTAGACTCCTGGGCATTTATATTTGGTTCTTAAGAGATCAAATGCAAAGTGGTTCACACTGCGTCCCCACAGTGTGCCCAGCCATAGCGCACATTCCCCAGTTCAGTGCTGAGTCTGGCTCTTCTGGGCATAGCAGGCAGAAAATAGTATCAGGGATCCCGTACTCCAACCTCAGGATTTGGAATTAATTCCAAAAGGTACTATTGGGGCGTGTTTCTCTAAGTACCATAGTCCAGACAGCACTGTGCACCCACCTCCAGTGCTGGCCTTCAGCAACCCCCTCTGTCCTGTGCCTGAGCTGAAGGGCAACACAGGAGCAAGCAACAGCCTCATTACTGCCATTCCCAAATATATGGCATGGTACTTCCACTGAATACTCAGGCAAGTCTCCCTGAGCACAAAGGGACAGAGCACAGCCCAGGCCCCCACTAACTCAGGTCCCCACACCTCTGCAAAGTCCAGGTCACCCAGGCCATGAGTGACCAAGCCAGAAGCAATCCCTGACATTTCATTCACAAAACACATTCCCTTCTTTATCAGGAACCTCCAGTATTTTTCAAATACTCTGACGCTGACCCTAACTCCTGGTGTGTGCAAACTCCACAGCACCAGCCTCGTGGTCAATAAAAATGGTAAAAAGTCCTTCAGACTCACATGGCTGAAATGGATGCAGATCCCTGGGCCTCCTCTCCTCCAGGCTCAGCTTAATTAAGGACCAGCCAGCAAACCACAAGTGTGCTCACAAAAGAAGCTTGCGTCTGAAGGGCTTTGACTGCAGCTCTTTGTAACTAGTCGCAAACATCTGGTGCCTGGCAAGCTTGCCTGCCTCTTGGAAGGGGTTTCCAATGAGAAAATTCCTGTAGCTTGCACCTGAATTCTCCGCAGCGCACCATGCAGCACTCGGATTTCTCTCCTGGCTCCTCTTCTAAGCTGCCAGCTTTGTAGAAGCCATTTCTGGCACTGGTTTCCCCGTCATGGCCTCCGCACCCACCCCAGCACATTTTAAACACTGCACGTGGTCTGACAGGGAACAGTTATTCCCTTGAATGTTCACGGGTTGATAAGCAGTTTTTCAAATTCAAATGTCAGTTCCAGTTTTATTGGTATGATGAAACGGAGATCACGGTGGGGACAGGGCCCTCGGAGGAGGAGGGAATAAGGGTAATTCTTTTCTGCTCTTTTACTAGCCCCTTTCACATGCATGTGTGAGCGTGCAGCTGTGCTCAAAAGCCAGTCTCGGGGATACTTCCTTAAGTATCTGTTGAAGATTAAATCATGTCATGTGCAGCCTGTAATGATGGCCACTACCAAAAATTGTTCCCATCTGAAAGTTGCCCAGTGCTGCATGATCCAAAATGAGCTGCTGACCTCAGAAGAGAAGCCAGCGGGCAAACCACCACATCACAGAGACTTGGCCCTCTGCAGCACCGCTAATTGTCCCCTTGTCTGCAGGCACCGAGTGAAGGCAGCTACTCAAGGGCAGCTCTAAGCTCGTGTTAATGATTGACTTTCTCCTAAGCCCCATTTCCAGTGTGTTTGGGGAGATGCTGTTCCAGTCCCTGCTGAGGTGCTCTTCGTCAAAGGGTCACTGCACCTCTGCTACAATCCCAGTAAAACCAATACAAATTGTCCCACCCACAAGTGCAGGCATTGGATTCGACCCAGCAAATTCACCAAAGACAATCATAAGCCAAATAACCCAAAACCAGACTGAACCTCGGTGCAGGGAGAGGCAAACCTGCCATGAACCTGGACGCTTTGACTCAAACCAGCCCCAAAACCAGCGTGCATCTGTTGTCACCTGCATTTCCACAAGACCCTGTTGAAATTATGACCAGCTCCCTGCTGTGGCTCTATTCCCCAGTGAAGGTTGCAAGCACCAGCGTGGTAAAAGGATCTTGATGGGTAAAAATTATGCTTCCATTTAGGAAGACCCACTAATGGCACCTTGTGCATCTGTCACTGCATTAACAACATCAATTTGAGACTGTGCATAAGGCGGGCAACTGGTGAAGGGAACAGCTTGCTTACATTAGGCGGTCTGGCTGAAGGGGGACCTTCGGCTCTGTTTCTCTGGAGGGATTGTGATCGGCTAACAGGAGAGTGGATACTTTCTTGTGGGCATTCACATTTTTGCAGATTGGATTCCTTTTGTATAGGAAGGGGGAGAGTTCTCAGATCAATGTGGGGAAAAGGAGTGGGAGGCTGTGGAATAATACTTGGGGAGCAAATGGAGCACAATCACAGCAATGGTAAAACACGCATGTACGTTCTGGAGAGCAGAGCTGTGGAATAAAAGACACAAACTCCGGTTGTGGGGTCACTTTCACCCCCTCCCTCCCAAGAGTCTGGATTTCCCTCCTTCTGTGCCCTGCCAAGGAAAATAACAAAACTAAATATAAAAATGCAGCAATCTGGGGAGCTGCTCCAGTGCCCAAAACGTAGGTGTCTAATGCTGTTTTAGGCACTGCTGGTGATCCAAGACATCTGCGTGGGGCTGGCAGATACAGCACTGGACCTATGTCAGGCTCCCTCCCACCCGGGGCAGCAGCCAGGGGCCAGCCAGGGAACCCTGGGGCATGGAAAAGGGCACTCCATGCCTACATTTGGGCATCTGAACGGCTTCCCCGGGGCCCTGTGTGTTTGGACAGTTGGAGTTAATCATCGAAGAGAAACGAGAAACAGAGCTTCCCTTAGCAAACAGCATTGTGAGATTTGGTAGCAGAGAGGGTAAAATAGAAAAGGATCCCAGCACAGGGGACCGTCCGGCAGAGTCAGAGGGGGAGGATGGGCAGGAGAACATCCAAATAGAGCAGCTGCCAGCAGCTCAGAAAAGTTTCAAATTCCTCCTGCACCACGCCGAAGTTTAGTCATAAATGACAACGGGGGACCTGGGGACAGAGGGATATTTTCTGAAGGGTGTGATCTGCTGGCTTTTTAGACTCTTATGTGTTCCACATGTCTGAGTGCCTCCCAAACACGTCCTCTGTACATGCCGTGCAGCACAGCCGCGCTGTCCTCCCCGCCTTGCAGACGGGCATCTGGAAGCGTGGAGAGATGTTTTCAGCTTGACCCCAGTTGTTGTCTGTGGGAGTTTAGGCCCCAAACTTCCTTTTCATGCCTTTGAAGCCAGGCGCTTAAAGAGGAGTCAGACTTCAGCTCCCATCTTAACCCTTTCACCCCGTGTCTGTCCTCCCTCAGTGGGTAAAATAGTGGGTGTTTCTGTACTTCGTGTGGTGCTTACAGCTTTTATGCAGCAATTAATATGTCCAGTGGAGGAATAAAATAACCCCCAAAGGACAATGTAACTCTCAGCTTTTCAGACTTCTCATCTCTCCTGGCCCCCTTCTTCCCCTACCCCCTGCAATGTGGACAGCCCCAGAATATGGGGCAGCTCAGTGCCCTTCTTACCCCACACCCTTCCTTCCAAGCACCCTGTTACAGAAAGGAAAGAAAAAATAGAGGAAAACAACCCCAACCTTACTTGGAAACGTTAACAAACACATATTTTCAATTCCGCTGCCCCTGAAATAGCAGCGAGGAGAAAATTTTGGGTCCTCTCTGTGGTTTGTTTTATTCTCTAGATTTCAGGTCCACCAGCAGCTATATCAGTGCAAATCAAATTATGCCTCCTGTGTACTTATCTCCAGAGCGCTGACACTGGCAACCGAGGCTTATCTCGGCGTGTCAGGAGCCAGCGCCTTCCTCGGGGGTAGGACAGGAACTCCACAGAAGCAACTCGGAGTGGGAGAAGGAGTGTAAATCAGGGAGAGCTCTGCTGGCTGCGTTCCCCAGCAGCGGGGCTACGTTCCCCAGCTCTGCTGCTTGCAAGGGGCAGCGCAGGGAAGCGGAAGTCCGAGATGCCCAGGGGGGTGGAGGCTGCCTCCTCCCTTTGGATTAGAAGCCTGGAAGACAGAGTTTGGAATTCGGCTTACTCATTTGTGAGGAGGAGGCAGTGGTGGAGCTGTCTGCGGTGGTGACGGTGTGGTGGTTTGCGGAGCTGGCACTGTTTCGCTGTCACCGCGTCCTTCGCGCCGCTCCCGAGGTCGGTCCGCCCTCCTGCCTGGGAGATGGGGGTTATTTCACGGCAGAAGTGTGGGCACAGGGACCGTGTGAGCGCATCCCACTGCCCGGGAGCACGCAGAGCCCTCCAGGGCTGGCCCATGCTGACTCAGGGGCGAGGGCACGCCGCCTTTTGCTCCCATGAAAAGCTTCGTGCCTCAGTTTCCCCCTTGGTGATAGTGTTGGCTTTGTCCCGGTGCTGCTCTGAGATGCCCCGGCAGGGCAACCTCTAAAACAGAGGCTGGGATATGACCTGCTCGTTGCCGTGTTTTGTACCGCCGGGAGCACCTGGAGCCTTGGGCATCGCCACCACGAGCCACTGACAGCACCTGGGACAGATAAACTGACTCCATTCGGCTCATGCTCGTGCCAGTTTTACGTGGATTGAGGGATAAAAGCAGAGCTGGGTATCGCACTTGGGTGGAGCGGGGCGAGACGCCCCCATGGGGGTCTCATCTCCTTCACCTCGGGGAGAGTCTGCTGTGCCAGGGGCCGATGCACCCACCCCAGGTGCCAGCCCTCCAAGGAAAATGTGTGTGAACCTCCGCTTTGCCCGGAGTTTGCATGTGTTTCAACGCATTTGGCCCCGCAGAGTGAAACCGGCGCCCTTCCCCGCCTGCCCCCGACACCGAGCCCTCCACGGCCAGCGGGGGCCCGGCGGGCGGGAGGGAAGGAGGGACGGAGGACGCCGCCCGCCCCCGGGGCTGCCCCGCGGG
>VZTA01005503.1:0-56796 GCA_013398855.1 Mohoua ochrocephala | reverse complement strand
TTCTCTCCGCAGATCTTCCAATGGAGGCAGCTGGAGAACCTCTATTTCCGCGAGAAGAAGTTCTCGGTGGAGGTGCACGATCCGCGCAGGTGAGCCACGAGACGGGCCGGGCCGAGCCGGGCTATGCAGTGCCGAGCCGGGCTGAGCCGGCTGCTGCCGAGCCGCGCTGCCCCCGCCGCTGTGCGGGGCTCGCTGCGCTTGGTAGCTGGGGAACACGTAAGAGGAGAGGCAACGGGTACCAAGCCGGGGGCTGCTGCTTCCTCCCAGCGGGACATTTCGGGTTCTGGTGTGCGTTTTTGAGGATGTGTTTCCCCTCGGCTCCTAGTGGTGTTTTTTCCCCCTTCCCTCTGTTCTGGCACCTTGTGACCCCCGGGACCGTGCAGCTCCGGTGCCCCAGCTGCAGTGCCAGCAGCCCCCGCGTGTGAAAGGGGGGTTTGCCTTGTCCCCGTGTTTCACTCAGAGCCCGGAGACGAGCGCCAGATTTTTTGTACTCACATGCTTTTTTGTAAATAAATATTCAGTAGTGCAACTGAAAGGAATGGCATGGAACCAGAGGTTTACCGGCAGCCTGGATGAAAGCCCATCAGTCTTTTTGGCACAGGAGTCTTTTTTTCTTACTTCGGAATCCTAATGTGAGAGTTCGAGGGACTGTGCTGCATCCCATCAGTGCGTTCAGCACCCCTGGTGTGTTTGCCTTACCGGATGGTTACAGCACGCAGTGTGTGCATGGCTCTGAAAGTTATTCTGACTAAAAGCAATGTTTCACTTGCACTGTACGTATGATACCACTGATGGAAACCATCTCTCTGCCCCGACTGATTTGATGTGCTGCTGGTAGTAGTGCGTTTTGCTGATCGCTCAGCTGTGATCCTGTTTCACCTGTTTCCCGTGCCCATCTGTGTACTAATATATGTACTTTTATTAAGGGAATTTTGCATGCAGTTTCTATCCTTATGTACCCTGATATGAGCACAGTCACACCAGTACAAGGGTGCCTGTCTGCATAGGTGTATTTTGTTAAAACTGACACCAAGTAGAGCAGCTCATGTCATTGTTCAGCTCCAGGTCAGCAGAACCTCAAAGCATCTGCTTAATATTAAGCATGTAAACAGTCGCATGAAATCTAGCAGAGCGAATTCCCAAAGTCGAGAATACACTGGGAGATCTTCCAGCAGCAGGAGCTGGGGGTGGTGCCCTCTTTCCCCCACCGAGGCTCCAGCAGCCGGCGAGGCGTCAGAAACGCGTGCTGTGAGCGACCAGCAGCCAGGAGCCCCTAAATGTCTTAAGTTCCGGCTGTTTCCTGGAAGGAGCAGTTGCAAGAAATAAAAAGGAAATAGCTCTGGGACCTTAAAATCGCGGTGACATTTGCAACTCGATGTCGTGCATGAAATGTGACTGCACAGAGCAAGCTCTTCTCTTTCATTTGTATTTAGATGATAGGAATTAGTGACACAGAAGAGCTTCCGTTTTTTATTCCATTGCATTGTCTCTCTGACTCAACACCAGGAGGACAAAGCTGTGCCCCAGGTTGTCAGCCTGGTACTTTCTTGCTACAAGGCAATTAGTTTGGTTGGGTTTTGTATCATTTTGATTGGCTTGTGTGTCCAGAGTGCCACCATCCAGGTGGAACAGGTACTCAGGCTGTAAATGCAGCACAGCACGTTGCAGTGGCGTGGTGGGAAGACAGCTCGGGTTGTAGTCTCCCAGCCAAGTGGGATGGACTCCTGCAAGGAGTTGTTCAGCGTGTGGAGGCGGAGGAGTAGCCAACACAGTGCTCTCTCCACATTCCTCTCCTCGTAGCCAAACCAGAGCCTGAGTCAGCGAAGCCACAGTCAGGAGAGCGAGTGCAGCTCCATGGTTGTGGCCAGGGCTGGGCAGCACAATGTATGTTTTTAAGCCCTGCCTCTGCCCATGGCTTCCTGTCCCCAACAAGCCATTTAGCCTCCTTTCATTGCAGTTACTTATCCCATAAAGGAGGAAAATGATCCATTTTAGGGGCTATCAACAGGGTTAATTCCATAGCGCATGTAGCATGCATGGAGGGAAGTC
Source organism: Mohoua ochrocephala (assembly GCA_013398855.1). NCBI lineage: Eukaryota > Metazoa > Chordata > Aves > Passeriformes > Acanthizidae > Mohoua > Mohoua ochrocephala. The sequence continues at coordinate 54,747 of VZTA01005503.1, read as the reverse complement.
ATGGAAAAAACACCCATGGGCCATCTCTCTCAGGTCTCCAAACACAGCTCTGAAAAGCAAATCCACAGCTCTGACCAGCAAAGTCTGTAGACATTCTAATGGAGTCTGCTGTTCTGATGGGAAACATGTACAGATTCCAAAAAGAAAAAAAAAACAGAAATCACTGCTTTTACAGTAAGAAGATTTGCAGAGTATGTTTCTAAGAATTCAGGAGTAACTGCATTTGAACTGAATAGGATGACACCAGAATTAGGGCTTCAGCCCACGTTTGAGTGCCTTAATGCCATAGAGCCTTACGTGCCAGCGTGCCGCACAGTTTGTGTCCTTTGACCAATATAAAGCATCCAGAGTTGGATCCACTCTCCAGTCTCAGCTTCAAGAACACCTCCCAGCACAGCCTTCGTTCCCTGTCCAGTGACAGGAATGAGGCAGCCCAGCACCATCGGCCACTCTCCTGTTGCATCCATGGAGACTTTTCTCACAAGAACGGTACTAGTGGGACAACGTCTCTAGCACCATTCACAAGGAAAGGACTCGGCACAGGGTAACACTGAAACATGAGATCCCAGTTGTCTCAGACCTTGTTTGCATTGGCCACAGCTGTTTTCTCAGAAATTTCACTCTGATTTGTAGCTCCATAATTTGACTTTAACACATTTTGAAGCACTGAAAAGGCCCTGATGCAATGGCTGTCAGCCCTCTCCCAGACTGAATGTTGCCAGCAGTTCTCATTTTGCTGCAGAGTTTTGGCTTTCTTTCATTGTTGGCTCTGTCACAGCTTTCCTCAATTGTTCACCCCTCCATGTTCACCTCCAACTTTGGACAAGGCAGTAGCCCAGAAGCACCAGAAGAGAGGTGGCCAGTGCAGGTACAGGTGGGGAACCTTGGCAGGCTTGAGGACTTGTGAGTGCTGCTGAAAGAGTTGACTCTCCCTTGCATGGCACAGTAGAGCTCCTGGGCTGTCCTGCAGTGTCACCTCCATACTTGCATGGCTCAGAGTCCCTGCTGACTGGGTACTGTGGCAGCCCCTCTGCAGCACCCCTGCTCCCCAGGCTGTCTCTTGCACTGGTCCCTCTTCACCATCCACGTCCCTAAAAGTGTCACATTTCTGAGTGAGCCTCTGTACGCATGTCACATCATTTCATAATCCTACTCTACCACAAGACTCATTTTAACAGACTGGAGAGGAGGCCCTCCTTTATTTGGGGCTCTGTAGGTCAGTGGTGTGGTTTATTCCAGCCAGAGCTCCACTCCTGCAGTGGGAGGAGTTCCACTGATTGGGATGCTGGGAGCCTGGATGTGTGCTGGGCTGGTGTCAGGGGCTCTGCTGGTGGAGTTGCTTTTGAGGGATGGGGAGGAATAATCAAGCAGGTTTGTACAGCTGTGAAAGCATGGGGAAACCTAACCTGTGTTTTTTTGCTAATGTTGGAGAACAATTGGGAGTCCCAGAGAGGAAATATTTAGCTCTTATTTTTCCTGTTTTTAAATCCACTCAGCTAATCACTGAGCCCCATTCTTCTCTCCAGGGCACTAGGCAGCCCCCTCTGAGCCTCACAACTCCCTGCCCCCATACCATGCGGCAAATCCCGCTACATCTGTTTACAAGTGGGGAAATCAAGGTTCCTGAAGAATTCCTCTCACATTCCCTAAAGTAGCCATTGATCCTGTGGATCTTTAGTTGTTACCTGGGTCCTGATATTTGAGAGCCATTGTCCAAAGCCAGAGGTAGTGGAGGATGTGAGGACTTGGCCTCAGATGTCTCTGCATGGGACGACACACAGAGGATTCACGCAGGCTTTGGCCTTGGTGACTCCCCTGGGATATGCAGCAAGTCAGCATCAGCTCAGCCAAACCTAGGGATACAGTCTCAGCTGGACCAACTGGATGATCTTTACTGTTAGTCCTCTGGAGCTTGCTGTCTTGAGGAGATATTTAAAGTAAATGCTCTCATGGCTTAATTAGATATTTATTGCTGGTTTCTAAGCATTTTTTTCCATTAGCACAAGGGTTTATACAAGTAAAGACAGCAGCTTTTACTATGAGGTCTGTGACGGGTTCTGCCACAGAAAGCAATGTGGTGAAACCTTTGTGTAACTCCAGTTCATTCTTTTCTCCTCTCCAGGGCATCTGTGACCAGGAGGACTTTTGGGCATAGTGGCATCGCTGTGCATACGTGGTACGCCTGTCCAGCACTAATAAAGTCTATCTGGGCTATGGCCATTAGTCAACATCAGTTCTACCTGGACAGGAAGCAAAGCAAGGTAAGCACGGGAAGTGCACGTTGTGGTGGGTGAGTCCTTCTCACTCCCCACAGTCCCAGCCAGGGCAAGTCCAGATGGTGGCTTCTTTCCTGCCCTCCCTTTCTACTCGAGATCAAAAAAAAGGCGAATCAACTCAAGATATTTGCTAGTCTTGACCAGATTGAGAAAATTTGTATTGAATTCATGCCTATGGGAGTGAGGATTGAGGAAAAGGTTGTACTGACCTGTGGCCAAATTGAAGGAGCCAAAGTTAGCAAGCAGATAGGGTCACGTCCCCGTCTGGATGGTTTCCACATCTTGAACCCTGTCATAAAGTTGGGGCAGCTTCCAGTAACTGAGTTCAAAGTAGCTTCACAATCTAGAACTGTTTCTGGGTTCTTCTTGCTGTCCCTTGCTTTTTACTGTTGTATTTTCCTAGAAATGAGGGGTAGGGATATTATTTTAGGAGGGGGGCAGGAGGCTTGACAGCCTGGCCGTACAAGGAACTATCGCAATCTGGTGCTGCACAAAGGGCCACGCAATACACAAAAGAAACCACCTTGAAACCAGAGGAGTGTGTGTTCTCCCTCTTAATTCCTTTCATCAGTAATTTTAGGCATACCCAGAGCAGTGGGAGATCGCTTTGATCACTTTGAGATTACTTTGGTACAGAGAAAAGACTTCTCATGCAGACTTCCCTCTCCATATGAGCATGCTGGTGTAAAGCTTCACAGAGAAGACAGAGCCTGTATTGAGTGGGTACCTGCATTGGTCCTCATCTCTGGTGAAATGGCAGAATGTGCAGGTGGTGATCCTCCAAATGCCTGAAACAATCTTAATATCTTGCTATTCTTGAATGTAGTGCGTGCATTTTCAGGCCAGGGCTGCTCCCTTCCTTGCTCAGGCCCTGGCCCTATCGGGTCCCTTCATGAGTCAGTTCAGCCCACTAAACTGGCAGAAAAATATTTCTTTTTCCTGCTTTTCTTTACTGCATTATTTTTTCTGCCAGTTAAATGAATCGAGTTGGCTTTCTGGAATTATGTGGAGGGCCGTGAGTGTACTGTTAGTCCCACTCGTTCTAAGCCCTTCTGACATTGCTTTCCCCATCGTGAGCTCTCTGACTTTACTGTAGAGTGGGTAGGACTTTTGGATGCCTTGGGCATGGTTGCACTCTCTTTGGCCACGTCTCATCTAATGCAAAAATCCAGGTTTCACCTTAGTTGCTGTAAGCTGTATTGAATTGAGGAATGTAGCCGACTTCCCAACGCTGCCTAGGTGCCAGCCGTAAATAGGGACAAAATTGCATACTCACTGATACCAAGGGCTGCCTTCCTGTCCCCCTTCTCTGCTCAGGACCATCAGGGCAGTGCGCAGTCCTCTCTGTCAACTCAGAGACAGATTTCAAGCAAATAGAAGTTTATTTTTCTTTACTTTTAGCCAGATGGATTTGCTGATCTAGCTGCAAGGTATTTAGGTCACAAGCAACCAACAAACAAAAGGAGATTCCCTCCTCCTCCCATTTCTTTGGTAAGAAACTGGGTCTCTGAAACACCCAGGACTTCCCTTCAGTGACTCCTTTTGTTGTTGGCAGATTGTGTTTCAATCTGATCTCCCCTCTCTCACACTCCTACAGGCAGCACCACCCACCAGCCCTCGTTTGTCAACCTGTCACGTCTGTGACCATGTCAGTGTGCTTTGTCACAATAATCCCAGTGGTCATGCTGAGGCTTTGAAGTTAAGGCGTACAAATATTTTTGTCCCTTTCTCTTAAGGGAACCGGTATTTTTGTCTGTTGTCCTCATCTTTGACGTATTGACACTGTCAATATTGATAGATCCATCCATTTTAATTGATCTGTTCAGTTTATCCTGCTGGTCACTTTTCAAGGACACTGTGCTCATATGAGCTTTGCTTTGGAAAACTAGTAAATCATATCCCAGAGTGGGGTGATGTGAAACATCTTTGGTTCAGCTCTCAGGGGCCTAGACAAACATTTATTGAGTTTCAGGTCGCATGGGTTTGCAGCCCCTTAAATCTCAGGCCCCACTTCAATTGAATCCTCAACTTCAAAGCAAAACTGAGATATTCCTTCCTTTCATGTCCAAACTTGGCATTTCATATCATTTTGACAAAAGAAAGAAAAATAAAAACAAACTTAGAGGAAAAAGCCTGCTGGAGCTCACTGCAGCTGAGCCTTTGCTCCGGTGATGTAGATTAGATGGCAGGAGATGTGACATAGTGATAAAGAAAGCTTGAACTCTGTGCTCCTCACATAACTGGGCACCAGTTGGATCTGGACCAACAGCTCCACTGGAAAGAAAACCCTTCACTTGATTTTAAAAAAGAAATAAAATCCTCTTTGCCTGGATTCTGACCCTTTTGCAAGTGAGGTCCCCGCCGTTTCTGCAGCCTCGCTCCACGTTGAACTCCCGCCAGCTCGCCGGGTTCCCAGCGTCTCGCTCCCCGCTGATCTGGCTCTCTCTCCCTGCAATCGAAGCGTAACGTGGAGACTGAAAAGATCCCCAGCTTCCCAAGTGAGCTTGTCAGCGTGCAGAACTCCTGTCAGCTTCCCTTTTTTTTTCAGGAGACAGATGCAGCAGGACTTCAAGGCATGTCTTTGCTCTGTTGACTGCACTGAGTCAATCAAACATTTGGCCTAGAAACCTTGAGAAGTCCCATTTTGTGGGAATTTTCAGCAGCTCGTTCCTCCAAGTGCAAGGCTTTTTGGCTGAATGAACTGGTAGAAAATAGGCCAAGGGTTTCAAAAAATCACCTCCAGCAAAGCCCCATCACTGCAGCAAGAGGGATAAATTCATCCCTAGTGTCCATCTTCTTCCTCATTTCACTTATGGATTTTTCTTCACCCTCTGACCCTGTCAGAACAGCACTGGGGATCAGTTTGACCCCATGCTTTGAAATGACTCACGAATGAGCCAGTTTTCCTCCGTGTAAATGAGACTTGGCAGGTCTGCGCTAAGTGCTTTAAAATTTCTGAGCCTGGAGGGACTGTGGGGCTCGGGGGAGCACTAATGGGGTGTAACCCAGCTTTGCAGTGCTGTGCTGCAGCACACAGCCTGCACAGGCCTGGCGCTGGCTGCTGCTCAGTGGCCTGTGCGAAATGAGCTCTTGGTCTGATTCCTGCTGCTGCTGAGAGCCTGTCCAATGCACGAGACCACCCGACGCTGACTGGCATTGCTGTAGGCAGCAGAGGCAGCAGGGACTGAGCAGCAAGGAAAATTAACCCCCTTCCTTGTAGGAGATGTTTCTTCCGCACTGTTCAGTGCAGGGCACGGTTAGCACAACTGTGATCGGATCTAAAACCTTCTCCTATGGCTTCAGCAGGTTTGAATTGTACCCTCTGTGGAGGAAGCTCACTCTGCCCTGCTAATCCTGTCTGCCGGTTTGTTTTTCCTCTCTCCTGGCTCCAGGGATGCCAGGCTTTGGTCTTATATCATCTTTTCGTTTGCCCTATGTAGGGCACACTTCCAGCCACTGCTGGCTTGGCCAGGACCCCAAGAGCACCCAGCAGCCACATTGCCTTCACTCAGCACTTTGGTTGGTGCCCTGTGGCTGTGGCTCAGCCCTCTGGAGGGCTGCAGCACCCTCGTGGTCATCGGACCCCTGCCCTGAACTGGTGGCGAAGGCCCAGGGAGGAGAGCTGCCAGCCATCTGCTGAGGACACATATGTGTGATTCCCCCTCGTGTTTATTATTCATATTTCCTGTTTATTATGTATGTCCCCTGTTAAATATTCATTACGTTCTTGAAAGTTCTGTTCACTTCGACACTCCATTGGTTCCTCCCTATTTAGTCCCTCCTTCCCCAGTCCCGATTTGTTCCCCGGTTGTCCCTCAAGTTTCCCTCCACCCATTTGCCCCTCCTTGATTGGTTGCTCTGTTCCCCTTATAAACCCTGATCTTCAGCTTTCCTCGTCTCTTTGTCCCTGGACCTTCCACAAGAAGCTGTTTTGCTGGAACCTATACGAAGACCCTTCCCACTCCTTCCCCTCCGGGAAGGACTGCCCCTGCGAACCCCACACCGCCTGCACCTGCGCTGATTGTCCTGCCAGGGACGCTCCAGGTCAGCTCACAGACTCCCCTGAGAAGGGCGGCTCAAGGGGAGTGCAGCGAGGGTGCCCAGTCAGACAGGTAGGGCCAGAGCGTACCCTGATGTGCATTCTGAATATGAGGGGGAATGAACTGCAGGGCTTCTCGCTGTAACTATCCTACAAAACCAGGAAAACCTCGTGGAACGGGAGGGATGGATCTGTCTGTGCAGACTTGGGATTTGTGCTTTTCTGAGACATCCACTGCCAGGACTCAGTGTGTTGAGTCAGGCAGACGCTGGGTTTGATCAATATAGCTGTTCCTGGGGTTATACAAGGTGCACATAACCCTACATAGATGTAGGGTTATGCAGCATGTATACACCTGCAGGGAATTTATCAGCAGGACAAAGCAGTTGGAAGGCTTGTTGCCTCCAAAGGTCTGGCATGGCAGCAAGACAGCAGTTCATGTTTAGGCTAATCGAGACTTCAGTGGAAGGAAATCTCATTAGATAAAAGCAGTGATTTTCCTGTTCACTTGGAACTAACCTTCCAGAGCTATTTGAAGATGTTTCACAGGCCTTGTTTCTGACCAGAAACATCTGATCCAAGAAGCTAAAGAGTGCTGTCCTTCTCCTGGGGCTGATTTTAGGGAGGAACAGCTAGAAATGAGAAGTGTCTTAACTGGTTTCAACATTAGTTGAAGAGGGCCAGTACTGGTTGACTGATCTGCTCTGATAGCTTGTCAGGTAGTTCAGCCTCTGCACTCAAACAAGTGAGAACACATGCCCTGTTATTGGGGTTGTTGTGGAAATAAGCTTGTGAGGCATTTGGGTACCTCAGAATGGTAAAGATGGAGCCTATAAATACCCAAGAATATTAAATTATGATAATACTTCTGAGGGTGTTTTCTGTGTTAAGGCTTTCCCAGTACTGTCTTCATTTGCAGTCTTAAATTAATCTTAAAAATACAGTGTGCTACAGGGAGACGTTTTCCTTCCCTTATTATTTCACTGATATGCAAACAGAGGCGGGGATCACTAAGAGCTTAACCTTAAGTGTCTTGCCCAAAGTCCCACAGCACATCAGTAACAGAGCTAAGAAGCTCAGTGGTGAGCATTCGGCCTTAGTTCTTGTTGGAATGGTTTCTTCTTCCTAAGGATATGAAGTAACACTGAAAATCCCATCATGACAGGCGTTCCCTGTTGTCCTGTTTGATGTTCTTTCCGGTGGGAACAGATCACACCCTGGTATGTGGACATCAATCAGCTTTGATTTGTTAGCACAGTAATGATGTGCCGATCCCCTGAGCTGTATGGCCAGGGCTGAGTCTCTTCTGGCCTTGAGAAGGTGCAGAATGCTTAGGTGATCTTGACCTGGGGCTTCACCCCCTTTTTGGATAAAACTCTTCTTGCAGTTGGAGAGTCTTGGCAAAATGTGCCAACAGCTTTCTGTGTTCTGAGAAATCAAAATTGTGGGTCAGGGGCCCTGCAAGGACAAATTAATTGAAGCTCAGAAGCACGGGGCTTGTAAGATTTGAGCAATGGGCTGAGATGACTGTTGGAGGTCCATTCCAGCTGAAATATTCTATTCTATTTCTATTCTATTCTATTCTATTCTATTCTATTCTATTCTATTCTATTCTATTCTATTCTATTCTCTAAGTTTACGTACTATGCATTATTTACTTCCTTGTAATTACAAATTGCAGCAGTCTTGTTGACATTTGGTGCTGAACAGTGGCCATGCCCTAGTGTGGACAGTTACTGAGCTGGGCTGGCTGTTGTTTCTTACATTCTATTCTACAATGCTTTGAAGAGGTCCCTCACACTAGGGGCACTGCATGCAGCTTGTTAGTCTGGACAATAACCTGAACGTGTTTTCCTGTCAGTATTTTCTTCCAGCTTCTCATGACAGCCCATTTAAGCCACGTCCTCACTGTGTCCTGTTCCAAAGCTTATTGCTGATTTGTGAAGGCCCCTTCTGGCTTCCTTTGGATGCTAGAGATGGTCTTTAGCCTTTGAGCTTTGCAGCAGGTTATTATGATGGCATTTCTGAAGGGTTCTCATTGTATGTGGTAAAACAGTGACTCTATACGTCCTTTGTTTAAGAGAGAAAAATGTGCATGGCAAAGCAGAGAAAAACCCAAACAACAGGAAGCCATGCCAGAATTGTACCCACTTAAGAATGTAAAAAGTACAGCAGTGAATACTGTGCCAGCTTGCTTCTATTCTTGTAAAATAATCCAAGTTTGCTGTGGAGGCCTGTTTCCTGCCACAGCGAGAGGTCTTTTTTCTTCTGTGAGCTTTCAAGAGGCGTTAGATCATTACTAACTCCTGTGTCCACCTCCAGTCCAAGATTCATGCTGCAAGAAGCTTGAGTGAGATTGCGATTGACCTGACCGAAACTGGAACCCTCAAGACCTCAAAGCTGGCCAACATGGGGAGTAAAGGCAAAATTATCAGCGGAAGCAGCGGGAGTCTTCTGTCATCAGGTAGGTCCTTTGTCCTGTAACTGGAAAGAGTATGGTGGGAAGGGCTATGGCTGTGGTATAGCAGGCAGCAGCCAGACGCTGCACTGCAGAAATGAAAGTCACTTCCCTTTAGCCTTTCTGTCTGTCCAGGTGGCAGTCCATCTCTCAGCACGTTGCTCCACAAACAGCACAGGCAGCAGCCTCCCCCTCTCTCTTTACCACCTCTCTCATTTCCTCCTTGACTCCAGGATGTCATCTCCAGCCTCTCAATTTTCATCTGAAACCTGGTCTCTCTTCACAATTTCTGCCCTAACCATCCCTTGGTATCCAGCTCATCCTGAGGCAGATGGGTTTGTGGAGAAGTGCCCACCCAGCAATGGGGAAGCAGTCAGCCAGTGCAGCTCACGAGGGAAACTGAGGCTGGGAACTGGTGATGTTCATCAGCATTGTTGAGATAGGATGTCTTCTTCACAGAGTGCACATCTGCTTTGCCTCTCTGTTGCTGGAATTTGGCTCTACCAAACTAGTGCCAGGGTCCTGGAGGTTTCTTGTGGCTTCGAGCACTTTCCTGTGTGAAGAAGATGTAATCTGTGAGAGAAACCCAAGGGAAGGTGATGCAGAGGAGAGCTAGAGCATGAGCACGAGGAGAGGAGGACTGGAGAAGGGGGGTCAGGAGGTTGTCTGTGACTCGTTGATACTCTTCTGTCAGCCTGAACCAGGCAAGCTGTGTGTGAAACAGTGATAAATGTCACTGCAGGTGTAAAGCAGGGGGTGATATTTAGCAAAGAGCTTGAAGCTGCTTCGGTGAGCTCTCCAGGAGGGCAAGGTTGCTGGTATCACTGTAATTAACAGTTTCAGACAATTAAATACCTTCTGTTAAGCATCATATCAAGTTATCAAAACCAAATGTGTTGAGAAGTGTAACAGCACGGAATACCCTTCTTATGCTTGGACAAGGGAAGAGCCCATCTAAGAATGCAAATGCTTTAGAACTGAACCCACACTGATGTAGTAGATTAGCTTTGCATAACTGTATCCTCCTTCATGTCTCTTAAAAACCACACTTTCCTGCTTGGTAAATGTTCAGCAAGGGGTTAAAATGTGCAGCACTTCCAGAGCTGCTTGCTGTGCAATTCCTTGCCTTGCCTGAAAACAGAGTTGCCTTTCTGCTCCTGAGGTCTTCCTGACAAAGTATACAATCCACTGTCTGTGCCTCCCATCGCTTAGGGAGTTGCAGTAGCTCAGCAGCTCCCAGACTGGTGTCGGGTTGTTGGAACTCTTTGTTTGTTTGGCATTTTTTCCAGCTCTCCTGCTGGAAAGTAAATAACGTTAAGTACCCCAAGAAAGCTCTTAAGGTCTTTCCAAAGATCTCAGCCTCCTGGGCACCATTCCCAAGTTTGTGAGAGCTACTTGGTAGTAATCCTGTTTCCATGTTAATACATGGACTTTTTGTGTTCCTGGAAAAAAAAACGACTGGAGTCTGCTTCTGGTCTTACACCTGGAGGGAGCAGTAGCCAGGTGAAAGCCAGCAGAAAATCAGTCCCAGAAAAGCCGCTGTGGGGCCAGCATCTATCAGGGTTAAGTGGCTGGAAATTCCAAACCGGGAGCTGCCCGTGCTTTCATTTCTGTACGCCTGTGCTCCCTGCACCTTTCTGGCTGAGCACAGGGTTTGTACACACATCAGAATTGCCCTAGTGACTAGACCCACCCAGAGTTCATTGACCAGGTGAGTCATTTCTTCAGTCCTGGGTAGGTGGATCTGCCTACCTGGGTGCCTTCATAGGACTCTGTGAAGCTCTGTTTCTGTCAAGGGGCTGCTGGTGGGCCGGGTGAGCGCAGCTCCCTCCGTGTTCCTTTCTTCAGAGCTGCCTGTTACGTCCTGCCAGCTCTGAGGACAGGGCTCTCCCCAAAATGTTGTGGAGAGCTGAAGGGTTTGCTGCTGCTGTGTGCCTTCCAGCAGCTACAAGCAGCTACAAGAAAATATTGAGAGAAGATGTCTGGCAGAGGTCAGGTACGAGGGAACTGGAAGCCCTGGATTGCTTCCACACTGTCACTCGGACCCCTCTGCTCTAAGAGCCCCTTCCCTCGAGCCTGGCTGATGGAGGCGGCCCATCCCTGTCCCACTGGATGGGAGGGGGCATTCATTGCCTGTCCCACTGGGCACAGTCACTGGCTCTGTCCCAGGCTTTGTGTTTCCTCCCATTGTGCCAAAGATTATCGGCACACAGCCGCAACAATGATGGGTTATCGCAGCACAGCCTGCACACTGGAGAGAATAAGTGCAAATGATTAAGTGGCCACAGTAGACTTCCAGGCTATAAATACCTCAAGTGACTCGAAATCACAAGGTCAGGACTGAATCTCTGTTTGCCCCCACTTCCCCACTATTCTCAGTCCTTTTTTTTCCTGAAAATTATTTGTAGTCATTTCCTGCCTCCATCTCACTCCTCCTCACTGGAGGGGCTGTCAGCACCATGAGGAGCATGCCAAAACTGGCATGTCTCCCCTGGGCTTGCAGCAAGTCTGCAAGGAAAAGTTTGTTGTTGCTTCCAGCTGTCACACTGTCTGGAGAAGATCCTGCTGTGCCGTATGAGGCAGTCACTGCCCCACATCACTTACAGTCTCAAGAGGCAGCAGAGGGGAGATGGAGTCTTACACTGGGAAGTGACTTCCTCATGATCACAGCAATTCAAGACCAAAGCTTCAGCTCCTCCGTTTTTCCCACGCTCTTGATCTCAGTCTGTCCACTGCAGATGTGTAATTTTGATGCCCAAGTCCATTTCTGACAAGCTGACTCTAACTTTTGTCCTCATTTTGGCTCTAAAGGGGCCTCCCTAGGACAGTGGGCTGCTGTGATTAGCTCGGGGATCTTCTGCTCAGAATCTATGGGCCATCCCTGGACATCAGGGGTAAGAGTTGCCCATGAATGAAAGCTCTGCTTTCACACGGGCAGGAACCAAATCAGAGCCAGCAGAACCAAACCAAGTTAGGTGTAAGGTGGATTTTTCCTTTGGAGTCTGTGCCGTAAGAGCTCTGCAGGTCTCGGAGCTAGTGAGAAGCCCTGTAGTCGCTGGGTTACTGTTGGACTGAACCCCAGACCACCTTCCTCATCTCTGTGGGCCGAGGAGACACCTCAGAGGAGCATCTCTGCTCTAGCTCTGCAGGCGCATTCAAGGAGCCTCCAGCCCCTGAGCCCCATTCCTTCTGCAGCGGCGGAGGTTTCCTGTGCAGGGGCCTGTTTACGTTTGAAAACGCCGCAACAGAGTCCAGCCAGCCAGTTCCCAGGGCCCGCCGCTGCATCCGGCGGGGCCGTGTCCCAGCTGGACCGCCCCGGCGGGCGTTGGAGCGGATAAACAGCACCCGCGCGGCCCGCGAGCACGGGGGCTGGCGAGGACGAGTCGCCCACAGGATATCTGAGCGCATCCTGTGCGGAGCAGCTCCAGCCGAGCTCCCGCGCGCCGCGGAGGAAATCCTATGTGTCGGGCAGAGACCAGAGATAGGGGCTGCCTGGGGTTGCTGGTTGTTGTGCGCTGACATCCTGGCGCGGTGAGTCAGCCCGGGCTCTGGCACGGAGCGAGCGTGGGGGAAACTTCCCTCCCCGCTTGGGGGACAGCCTTCCACGGGGACCTGAGCCAAATGCCAGCGAGCTGGAGCCAGCAGCCGGATGTAGCGTGAAGGGTTTGCCATATTTAGATGTGTTTTTCCTGGAGCAGGAGGCTTGGGGAATGAGAAAGAGGAGAGATGCCTGGATGCTTTTGCCTTGCTGCTGCTGCTCGGCCACCTTGTTGCATCTTCTCTCCCCTCACAGTGGGTGTCGCCAAGACTTGGCTCTCTCTGCTCTTCCTATCTGTCCTCCCTGCTTGTTTGCATCCTTCTCATTTTCCAAGCTGACTCCACTCTACTACAATAGATGGAGGAAGTAGGGACAAACAATGAGTCACTGGTAGGGCTTTTCTCTCCAGAGTGGTGTCTGGTCTCATCCCTTTGGCAGGCTTTAAAGCAAAGCTTGTCTTGGACCCCAGCAGACCTGTACCTGCGTAACACTTGACCAGATCCTTCAGGGGTGTGACCCATGTGCTACATGTCCCCATCAGCATCACCGAGACTCTCCTGACCTCACCAGTATAGAAACGAGCAGAGCCCAGCCTGTTAGCATTGATGAAGCTCAGCCATGAATTCTGCTGGAGAAGTGAGTTGGACAGGGAGGACCATGTTCTCCCTGTGTTTCTCAACTCATGTTCTCCTGAATGTCAGGGGATAGAGAAATCACCCAGAGGCGCCGTGTGGGCATCAGAAGATGAGTACTGTTTCCCCAAATTAGTAGGGTATTAAGCGGACGTTTAGGTCACCGAGACCTGTGTCCCATCCTGTGTGCTAAGGAAGAACGGCCACATACACATAAAAACAGCCCCCAGTTCAGGAGGTTCCTGGTGCCCACCAGAGAGAAGGCCCTGTGCCTGCTGCTTGGTGTATTTTCACAACCCTTTTTCTTTTAGGAACATCAAATTGTTCTGCAGAAGTGTGTTAAAATGCAGAGCTTGGTAAATCCTTGCACTGCAAATGGGAAGGAGGCTGAAAAATAATTTTCACAAAAAGGTTCAAATGCCGGACAGGAAAATTATATATTTCAGCAACGTTTCTCCCATTTACTGCATTAGGAATTAACCCACAAACACCTGAGAAAGCCTCCCATTTCTGTTGCAGCAGGAGCCTCTTGTGTTAGGACAGGTCTCTCAGGACTGATTTTTCTCTGTTGATGATCCCCTTTGGAAGGCACTGGGCAGCCATGACTCAGTGACCATATCTAATAAGGCTAATTTAAGGTAGTACCTGCTTGATTGGTTTGGTTTGTGCTGGTCTTTGATTATTTCTTGGTTGTTTTTACGGTATTTTGATTTGTCCTGACATTTTTGGGTCAAGTGCCACTGGGTTTAGAAGTGGATCTGTGATCACAGCCTTATTCAAGGCAGGATTGATACATATTTATAAATAAAAAGCCTCTAATGGAAGCCGTAGGCACCCAGCAATACAAAGCTCTGTTCTCTGCTCATTTACAGTCATCTCATACAGGTATGGTTCTCTTGACTGATCAAGTTTCCATTTGCTTTTCACCCGTGAGAACAAGCAGAGAATCCAGCCAGTAAAAATCTAATAATACACTCCAAAATAATTCCGCTTTTAAATAAAAATTTAAAACCAAACATTAGTGCCAGTGAGTGGATGACTTTGGTTTCAGCAGTAATCCCATTGCTTCACTCAGAATGCGACAGCGCACTTCCAGCTCCCCTCCAGTTCCTTTGCTTTTTGGGAGCGGTGGAAAAGGTGGCAAAATGTGCACTCAGTGGAGAAAATGTGCACCAGTGGCATCAGGGTTGAGACCAGCCCTGTGGTTCTCACACAGGGAAAGCACAGCTGGAGCAGATGCTGAGAACTGTCTGTGCTTGATTTGGGTCCGTGCCAGCTCAGCCAGAAGCCTTTTGTGTCCTTCTTGTGGGCATGCCCCAAACCAGCACAGGTGTCTGGCCAGGCTGTTCATATGCTTCTAAATGTTTCCGTGTAGCTGCTGTGGCAACCCACACAGAAAAAAGGAATAGCTTTTAAAAATAAATCGGAGGCTGGCGTGGAGGTATGGAGCAGACAGAGGAAGGAAAGGGGAAGAGCAGCTGAAAGGAAAACACAGGTCATTAAAGTTGTCAAAAAAGAAAAAAGAAAAAGGTTCAAAACATCTGCTGGAATCGTGAGCAACTTTTTACCACGACTTGGCAGTTTGTTGACAAGTCCACAAAGAAATTCAGCAGTTCAGTTTTGCTAGTAACTGCTCACCAGGGTTACTATGAAGAATTACTGAGTGCTGGAGACGAGTTTCCCTGCCAGTGCAAATACAGGGCTCCTCTAGAAGGTCCCATCGAGTTCTTCCAGCACAGACATGTCTGCAGAGTTGAGTTTTCTTGCTTTATGAGGGCAGACACAAATGAAATGAGGATGACTACAGCAATTAAACAAGCTTCTTACCGTGAGGTTCTCCTCCTTCGTCTGGTAATGCTCAACCTGGCTGACCTTTAGAGAGATCTCTTGCACCGCCCAGACTTCAGGACAGCTCAGTAAAAGGTGTAAGGAAGCAGAGTGGTGTTTCTTTGAATAAATGCCAGCTATCTTCCTCTATGAAAACTGCAGAAAATACTGGTGGAAAAGATCTGTGAGGTTCTCTGCTCCCCCTGGGCCAATGCAGAACTGTTTTGTGGCAATTTCTGCCTCAATCCTCTTTCAGTTCAGCTTTAATGGTCTGCTGGAATAGTAGCAGTGAAAGATGGAGCTGAAAGCACAAATTTCACTGTTTTGCTGCCAAAATAAAGAATTGTTCCCAGGTTCCTTCCAAAGCTCTGTGAAATAACAGCTTTTTCAACCTCCTTGGGCTGAGTGTTTTCACTGAACGCTTGGATGTCAAGCTGCAAACATATCTAGGAGCCCCCTCTAACCCCCATCTGATGACAGGTGCACAAAAAATTCTATGTAACATCCATCCTGTTGTATCTGACTGCTGCAGATAAGAAAGGTCTGCTTTCTCTATGCCATTGCTTGAAAGGGGCAGGGAACAGGTCGCTGCTGTAAAAAAAATGTTTCTATTGGTACAGCAGCAAAAGGAGGGATAAGGAGAATATCCATCCTTTTTTGCATGTGCGGGAAACGTAGTGACAGAGGATGAGGTTGCTTCATCAAGAAGTTCCCCTGAAGAGCTGAAATTACAAATGTTGTCATGACATCTGAGCAGCAGAGTCTGATTTAACGCACAGATGTGCTTCAGCGGGAGTTGCTGGTAATTGCCACTTGAAAAGCCAAGCCATTTGGACGTGCAGTTTAATATCTCGACCTACATCTTCACAAGAAAGAGCTACTACCCCAGAAGGAGCTACGATTGGGGTTTTTTGGTGTATTTTACAGGAATCTTGCTAGGTAATTTTGTTCCATTACAGTTTTTCATAGAACAGGCCCCGTAAGTGGATTGAATTACATGTTTGCTACTAGGATAATTGCAGTTCTTAAGAAGTAGGCTGTATTGTCAAATGGTTTCTCCTAGGCTTAATTTCCAAAAAATGCATCTCCAGGGCTTTGTAAACTGTACTGTTATTTGCCATCGGGAACTTTCATGGGAATTGTGTGTGGGTTTCCTCTAAGATCTTTAGATGAATAGTTTTGCTGCTTTTATTTTTCCAGATAATGGTTACAAATGTCTTTATGTGCTCCACTGTCCAATCTCTGACTGTTAGCTTAAACATTAAGGACTTGCTGTAAACAAACATGACTGGGTAACACCTGCTTCATGTCATAGGCTGATTTCTTTTTGGAAGGGCTGCGTCCCGGCTTTGGTAAAAGTACAAGCGCTCCAGATGTGTATTCTGCTGTCAGCTGGCCTAGTGAAATCATTGTTTATTGACAGGTTCCCAGGAGTCAGACAGTTCTCAGTCTGCCAAGAAAGACATGCTGGCTGCACTGAAGTCCAGGCAAGAAGCTTTGGAAGAGACACTGCGCCAACGGTTGGAAGAGCTAAAGAAACTGTGCCTGCGGGAAGCGGTAGGCAGTGGACATTTCATAACCTGTAACGCTTTGTTGCTGGTTTTGTCATAGCATGCTTGTTGTTTGGAGGTGGGATGGGGTCAGGAGAGAGGAGATTCCTTCCACAGTCACCTCTTCCAAAACCCGCTGTACAACGGCCTCAGGGAGATCCAGCTGCTTCAACTCCAGATTGCAATGTCCAGGACTTTTTTTCCCCCAGAGAAGGGGACCCCAGTCAGCTGGGTACCCAGTTGGCTTGGGGCTAGGAGGGTTACGAGGGTGCTCAGCATCCATGTCTGCTCTTTGCAATTGTGAATAAGTTGCATTCAGCGGGCTTCTTATTAACTTTGATGAGAATATTATGCTACCTAAATGGCATGGGAAGGCTGTCCTATGTGCTGGTCGTCAATTTCTCAGATATTTTGACTCCCATTAGCAAAAAAACCCTGAGGCTGGCACACTTTCTTCTTGGAGCAGGCCCAGTTTTACATGCTTTTCTTCTCCGAGCATGCTCTTCCATGCAGCACACAAGGTCTCATCTGCTCCATGGTGATTGCCTTTATCCAGTCAGCTCTGGCACTGCTGGAGCGAATGCCAGTGTGGTGGCAGACCTTGCAAAGAGGAAACACTGTGGTCATCCCGGGACATGCAGGACAGCTCAGGAACCCATAACTTTCCCACTCACCTGCCAGTTCATTTTGGAGTACGTAGGAGGCCATTTAGTGATCAGTTTAATGTTTGGGGAAATCACGGCCCTGCTGCAGCTGCGTGTGGAGGTTAGCAGCAGCGTACTCAGGCCATTCAGCAGTCCTCCCATGTTTACTAGGCCTGAGTATCTGATTTTAAAAACAAATTGTGATCTGTAACACTACAGGAAGCTGGCTGCAGACAGTGGCACAGAGATCTTCCAGTTCTTGCTTAATATTTGATGTGTATCTACCTTTTTGACAAAAATGGGAGAAATGGGTCAGATTCAAATCTCGTTGCACTTTGTTTCAATTATTGTATAATTTTAATGCCAAAAAGAGCAAGTTGGGGAAAATACTCTCAACAAAGAACGTCAGCAGGAATCTCTGCTGCCCCTGTTCTCATTCTTTACTCCACGGGAGCAATCCCTTCCCACCTGAGAAGTCCTGGTTGATTTCAGCAAACATCTTGTGCTGTGAAAAAGGTCACAGGACCAGATCCAATCTCCTAAGTCCATTGAGCTGAGATCATCCACAGGAAAAAATCGCAGCTCTTCAGGGGCTGACAGTCAAGGTCTGGAGGCTCTGCTTGGCCTGGAGGAATTCACTACCCTAAGCTGACCCTGCCTGACTGCCGATGACTAATCCTCGCAGCAGCACCGGATGCAGGGGAAGATGTGCCTGTACCGCAGCTGCAGGAGCTCACAGCCCAGCGCCTTCCCTTTAACTCCAGCCCTGGTTTTGGTGCAGCCTCAGGCACTTCAGGAGCAACCAGGATGCAGGCAAAAGCTCCCAGTGGGGCACGGAGCTGGGGATGAGGAGCAGTGTGCTGTGGCAAGGCTGGCCAGAGCCCATCTGTCAGCACGTTAAGAGCTGGTAGAAAGTGTCGGTGCTTTCCGTAGGTGATGTGAGAGAGGCAGTTAATGGACACTTGGAATCTGACCCCATCTTGTAACCCTGCAGCTCATCCATCAGCAGCTGGTAGTTGAAAGCTTCCTCTCAGGCTGCCCTTCGTCCTTTCTGCTTCAGCATGGGAATGGCCAAAACAGAGGAAGAAGGTGGCAGACCAGGAGATAAAAAAGAGTTAAAAGTGGGGGCATAATTAAGAAAGCATGGCCAGAACCATTCATAACGCTGGCATCAGGTTACTTTGGGCCATCACTACTCCAGTTACTTATTAATTTAGATTACGTTTCATGATCGTGCCTTTGAATACTTTTTAGCTTGTGGAGGCAGCATGGTAGCCTACATTAATTTTGTCCTGCTCTGATCTTTCCAGATTTTACAGCAGATTAACTCTATCACCACTGCCCTGCTTCATATTAATCTAGGAGTTATAAAGAAAATATCCCTGTTACCCTCGGGATAGGACACAGGAATCTGTGTCTCGGTGCAGTGCTTAGAGCCACATCTCAGTAGAAGGAACACATTTTGAAAGAAAAACTGAAATAACCCCCATAGGGCTGGAGGGGCGATGCAGAGCAGGGCTCTGAGGCATTGCAGCCATGCCTCTCGCAACAGGGGGCTGTGCATGTCGACGCAGAGCTCTGCTGCAAACCCATTTTGGGAATTGCTCAAATGGAAGTTTTGAAAAGGCCAGGTCCTTGTTTCCTAGTGACCTGAAAAGAGTGGAAAGAAAAAACCCCATTAGGGAGTGGGGGAGAGGCCAGGGCAGGCAGGGACTGGGCTGTGCACCCACACTCCCATTAAGGTCAGCTGCTGTTCTTTGGGATTCAGATGATTTAGGTTACTCTGCCAGCTGGATCCTCTCAAGGCTGATGCTAAGGAACACAAAAGCCTTTTGTCCTGCATGGGGAGACTTTTGAGTACAAGGAGTCGGGGCTGTGCTGGTAGTCAGGCCCCTGCCTTGTTCTGTAGGCAGCTCAATGCCTTCAGTTCAGATATGTGTGCCTGTATTGTGTAGTCCAAGGGAAAAACCCCACAGCATTCACATCAGTAGTGGTGCTTGCTGCTTCCCGTGTTCCACATATTCCAAAATTCTGTGCGGTTTGCTTCAGATTTTGAACAAATCTTTGCAAATAACCCCATCAGTCTGACAAGAGTATCAGCTAATAACTGCTCCGAAGCTGCCCATGACATCACTGGGGTTTGGAAGGCACTCTAATACATGAAGTGTTATCAGACAGGTAATGAGGTACCAGGCACTGCTTTTAGTGGCCATTTCCACTGCATTCCTCTCAGACACATCATGAATCAGGGGGGAATGTTTTTCTGTGCAGGTCATAACCTGCACGGCTGTTACCATTGCGGCTTTCTGACTCAGCAGACCTGCATCCTGCAGGAAGGCTCTCGGGTCTGCTCACCCCCCTCAGGAGCAGCTCAGCAGATAGGAGCTCTTGGTTCCTGCTCACCCTGCTGCAGAGATGAAAGCTCGCGTGCTGCAGCTTGCTCAGCCTCAGGCCCTGATGCCCTAGGGATGGGCACCACTTGGAGACCTGCCCAGGGCAGGCCACCAAGATCTGTATTCGTGCACAGGTTAGAGAAAAGGTCCCCACCCTCAGTGTCAGGTTCTGAGTTTGCAGGGCTGGGTGCTCTCCTGTGTGTTTATCAGCTGAACTGGGTATGTTGTTAGTGAACGCCTGTCATTTTAGCGTCGCACAAGAGCGGTGTTGTGCTTTGCTCTGCTGCAGGGTTTCTCAGAGCACTAACAGCATTTTCTGCTTACAGGAGCTCACAGGAAAGCTGCCACGAGAATACCCCCTGGATCCTGGGGAGGAGCCACCTATTGTAAGGAGAAGAATAGGAACTGCCTTTAAACTGGATGAGCAGAAAATCCTGCCTAAGGGAGAGGTGAGGCTGTGCCCTTCCCTTCCAGACCTGTGTCCCTGCCTCGGGTCTCTAAGGTGTCCACTGAGCATCACACAGGAGCCGTCAGTCCTGCGGTCATTTTTGCTTTAAATTGCTGTAATTGGTCACAGTACCCGTTTGGGACTTTTCCATATCCGTCGGAATGGGGAAGGAGTGAGAGAGTTGGGGACTTTACTTCAGACTCGGAGTAAAGGTGAAGTGCTTGAGGTTCAGCCCTGGCTTTGCTAGAGGTAGTAGAAATAGCCTGGGTAATCAACTGCACCGTGGCAGTGCAAGTGCTCTGGTGACAAAGTGCAGTGATTTGTGTGAGCAGGGAGCGTATCAGGAGCCCCCCAAGCCATCTGAGCCCTGCTTCTGCCTGTCTTGTTTTTGCAAACAGCCACTTGCTTTCCACTCCAGTAGCAATCCAAATTCGGGCCCCCTCTAACCAGGGAGAAAGCCATCACCATTATCCATCTCGGCCCTGCCACAGCAAGATAAAAGCATTTTGCTCCCCAGTCCTTAAACAAAAGAGCCTTCATCCCTACCTATGGGGAGCTGGAGTTACATTTTTCTAAGTTTGCCAGGGAGTGTTTGTTCCCTTCCTTGCTCCCACAATGTGCTGGGTCAGTGCCCTGAACCGTGGCTGTGAAAACAGGCCTGCAGCAGCTGTAAGGCGGGACCGGATTCACAGAACAACTATTGTCTGTGGAGGCACATTTGTCTCAAGACACTTGTGTGTATTCCAGTCTTGAGTTTCCTTTTTATTTTTGTAGGAGGAGAGACTGAAGCTGGTGTGCCTGTGTGGTTTGAGGCTCAGTTCAGCCAGGGAATTAACTGTTTGTCGTTTTGTTGGCATTTTCCTTCTGCTGAAAAAATAAACAGCTGGAGCTCTTTAGTTTTGTTCTCAATGGAGCCTGGGAGAGGAATTCCACCGCAGTCAAATATTCATGAACTAGCACATTTAATTAAGCTTTTCAAAGGGAAGCATGTCTTAGCTGAATTACTCCTAAAACCCCTGCAGTCTGTTGGCTGCTCGGTTATAACCTGATCTCCAGCTTCCCCAGCTCCTATTGCTACAGGGCAGCTTTTGGGGCCAGCGGGTGAGGAATCTCCTTACTCCAGTGGCAGGGTTAGGTGGGGAGAGCAGGAAGGTAAAGCAGCTCCTCCCCAGTGCAGGCGCTCTGCCTTTGGCACCAGCAGTCCAAACATGCTGACTCAGCTCTTCTCTACCTCTCTCCTCGTCTCTCACATTTTAAGGCTGTGTTGAAAACCATGAATTTCTGTTCTCGAAGAATGATGTTGAGCTGTGTTTGGCTGCCAGTTTGAAAGCGTTTAGGGAGGCTAGTGATGGTTTTCATGCGCTTTTCAGCAAGTGCAAACACTGGAAAATCAATTTAAAACAAAAGGTGAAATACTCCCTCGACCACGTAAATCCAGGACTGAAATTACCAACTATGACAAGGAACCTGAAGCAAGGCACTTCCATCTGAAGGCAGACGATAGCTCTCATTTCCTAGGGCTTTATTTATAGGGGCCTCACTGGAGGAAAATAGACAATTATGGACAGGAGGAAAATTAATATATTTTTCCTAGGATGTACCCAGTGATTGAGAGCTGAATCGGTGAAGGTCTGAAATTACAGCTCACATCAAACTCACCATACCTTTAGCAAGACCTTTGTCAGAGCAAGACTTGCAGGGAAGGGTCCTGGTTTTTTTCTTGGTAATCACCTTTACCTGACTCTGGGAAGGATTTTACCAGTAGACGATGAATCAGGTTTCCAGGCCTTAAAACCCCGTGGTGTTAAGTTCACTTTTAATAAGTCTGGCACTAATGGAGCTTATAAAGTCTTCAAAGCAAAAAGGAATCTGTTGAAGAGACAGAAGGTGGGTTCAGTCTTCAGCAAAGTGAGGGAAATTATAATTATAGTTTTAAGGCAATGCTGACTCACCACTGATAGCAAAGGTATATTTTTTAAGCCATAACCTAGAATAAAAGCTTCAGAGAATGACTTCAGTCTGATTAAATCCCACAGCATCAGCTCTTGCACTGCTGCTGAACAAAGAGAGGATTTGAATTTGCGTAACGGGGATCTCCATGAATATATGGCTGTCTCACCATTCACTAAAAGCAGAAAAACTTGTCATTTTTTTTTTTAAATTGCATTGTACTGGGTTCTTCTTTCTAGCAGACTAATTCCATTGAGCTGGGGGAGGTAGCCAGATCCGTTGCAGATTAGCAAGGCCCTTTGAAGTTCACAGCTTGGGGTCCTGGTGCAGACTGGGAAGCTCTGTATCAGCTTATGCTTTGGCATAAATTGTCCTAAACCCCTTGACTTTGGAGGATAACCAAAAATGGATGGGTAGCTTCCAGGGTACACCTGGTTGCATTTAGCAACCCAGCTGAGACCCTACAAGGGCTAATGCCGGCGGCACTGGTTCTTTCTGGCGTACGGAGAGCTTGCTGTTACACACTGCTGGCTCTGAGATCACCCTCCTGGCTGGTAACTCGAGGAGACGATCTTCTAGTGCCATCAGTTGCAGCAGCCCATAATTACTTCAGTTCACATTTACCCCTGGATTTTGACAGCCATGCACTGGGGAGGAGTTAGCCCATCCTTGCCCTGTTTTACCCCGAAGCGTTTGGTGGGTGCCAAGCAAACCTTGGTCAAGAAGGTTAAAGCTGTAGCTTTGCATCAGCTGGTTTCACTACATAGCAGTGAAATCAAATGGGGCTTAAATACGGAGATAGGAAGCAGGAAGGAGGAGCAGGTGGGAGGAAGGTGTGACCCACAGGTGGGTGTAAGAGGATGAATGTGCAGTAGAGCACCATTGAACTTGGCCATACTGAACTTCATGAAAAGTCAAAGAGCACATCAGGGTTAGGGCTGGAGCACACATGTCCTCCTTGTATGGGTCATCCCTTCCACCAGCTGTGCTTCCAGGCACTCGTGTGAGCAGGTGAAGGCAAGATGGGTATGCTCAGGGAGGCCCTGAGGGCAGCAGCGTGATTGTGGATGCTTTGCTGATGGAGAGCTTTAGTTGAAGGCCACTGGTCAGGTTCAGGAGAGCTTCCACATAGCTGGGCTAGGGCGGTTTGGTGGTAACCAGAATCCACTTGCCTTCCGCCAGGAGGCAGAGCTGGAGCGCCTGGAGAGGGAATTTGCCATTCAGTCCCAGATCACGGAGGCCGCGCGGCGCCTGGCGAGCGACCCGAACGTCAGCAAAAAGCTGAAGAAGCAGAGGAAGACATCCTACCTGAACGCCCTGAAGAAACTGCAGGAGATCGAGAACGCCATCAACGAGTATCGCATCAAATCCGGGAAGAAGCCAACCCAGAGAGCCTCCCTGATCATAGATGGTAAGTGGGGCTTAGTGCCCGCAGCGTCACGGAGGGTCTGTGGAGGGCAGGGAGCAAAATTCTTACCAAATTTCCCCTCCCTCCTCTTCCCTGTCCTGCCTGGAGGACCGCAGGGGTGCTGTCAGAGGGTGCTGTGCGTTAGGGATGTGCTGGGTCGCAGCAGCAAAGCCGTGTTGGGCCGTGGATGGTCAGGGTGTCAGCAGAGCAGGCTGTGACTCCTTTGTTCACCTACGAAATCGCTCTCTTGGCGTCTCCTCCAGAGCAGTGCTGTACAAATGTAATTAATGTTAGCAGATTGGGGTGAGCTCCCTAGCTCAAAGGCATCTGTAAAATCAAAGTGGGAGCAATGTCATTGCTGTGTTCAAATATTTCTTTTCTTTTTCTTTTTTTTTTTCTTTACTATGTAATTCTCAGGGCACTTTATGGTTTACTGGATTGTTGATTGGTTTTTCGTGAAATCCATTAACTTTCTGCCGTGGTTCTTTCTCCCTTGCGGATTTTCCCCTTTCCCTTTGACTTGCAGAGCTTTTCTCAGTGCCTTTGTGGCAGAAACTGAGATTAGAGCTGCTGTATTAGTGATCTGGGTACCAAATTGCACCTCAGTCAGGGATAACAGACAGCCACGAGGACACAGGTTGGGGGAGGCAGCTCAAACATCTGCACGCCAAGGACCTGAGAGCTTTTCCTGCTGCTGCAGAGGATGCTCAGAAAACATTTCCTTGAATTCCACAGAACTGGTACTTAGAGTGAGCCTTTAGTTAGCAACAGGATGATCATTTTAAGAAGGTGGATCAAACCCACAGTCCTTAAGGGCCGAGATGTAAATCTCGCTAGTGGCACTGTGCCAGTTTGCATCCTCTGGGGATCTCGGCTCTCTGTTGTGACTCAGTCTTAATCCCCAATTATTGAAAAGAGTTAGCAGCTCCTTGAAAGGCAGCCGGCTACTGAGAGACCCGACCTGCAGCTCTTGCCCTCCCAGACTGAGAGTGGGCTGAGTCAGTTGTTCATAGGAATTTTGCCTCTTGCTCTGTGAGGAGGAAGGTGTGGGTGACTGTTAAGGCTAAGACTCAGTGGACAAAGATCATGGTGCAGTTCAGCACTCAGTCACTGCAATTCTTGGGACCCTCTGACCATCTTTGTATTTTCTTCTCTTCAGAAGGAAACATTGCCAGTGAAGACAGCTCCCTCTCAGATGCCCTTGTTCTCGAGGACGGTATGTTGGCTGCTGTATGTTCTAGAGAGCAGGGAGGGACGTGTGAACTCCTGATGGACACTCAAAATGGAATTACTGTTCTGTGTAATAGTCCACCGATAGATCCCAGGAGCAAAAATGCTTGGTTTCCCCTAACTCTGTCTTGTAGTCAGGCCTCAGGCCTGGAGCAGTGAGTATTGCTGTGGTTACTGCTCTGAATTATCTCAAAGGACAGTCCTAGAATGCCCCCTTATTATCCCTTAAGTTTCAGTTGTTTTAATGCATCACACACTCTTGCTGGCCATTCTCTCCCCAAATGGGAATGTCAGCCGGTGCCCTTTTGAAAGCTGGCACTTCAGGCTGCCCCTGAACACAGCCAGGGGAAGCAGGGTAAGGAAGCAGGCTCTGGAGGTGTGGTGGTGTCTCTTGGGGTTGTGCTGCCAGCGGAGGTGTCACACAGCCATCACTTCTCTCCCTTCTCTTCGCAGAGGACTCTCAGGTCACCAGCACAATCTCCCCTCTGCAGTCCCCCCACAAAGGCCTCCCGCCCCGGCCGCCGCTGCACAACCGGCCGCCCCCGCCGCAGTCGCTGGAAGGCCTCCGCCAGATGCATTTCCACCGCAACGACTACGACAAGTCCCCCATCAAACCCAAGATGTGGAGCGAGTCATCCCTGGATGAGCCCTACGAGAAGGTCAAGAAACGCTCCTCGCACAGCCATTCCAGGTGAGCCAGCTCTCGTGAAGCTCCATCACAGAGATATTCCCTGCTTTCAGGAGGGACAGGTGGGGAGCCCTTTCAAAATATACAAAGCCGTCCCTTACTGAAAGGAGACTTTTAAGTGTTTTGGCCAATAGGCAGGTCATACAAATAGGCTACAGCCACATGATTGCTGTTTGGTATCTCAGTGTTATTCTACAAAACACGTAGAAGAGAGGGATGGCGGAGCGTCTGAGGGCTTTGACAGGGCTTGGCTTTGACCTCTGTCGCTGTAGAAGCACGAGCGCTGGGACATGAGCTCAAAGCAGCAGCTGACCCGACTCCCACTCATCCCCGCAAGATCCCAGGCACGTGCCTGAGATCTGGAAGGATGCGTGGGAGCCACTTCCCCAAATTCCTGTGGGAGAGCTGAAGCAGGGTGTTTCCTCTTCAGCAGTCACAAGCGGTTCCCCAGCACCGGGAGCTGTGCCGAGGCAGGAGGGAGCAGCTCACTGCAGAACAGCCCCATCCGGAGCCTTCCCCACTGGAATTCCCAGTCCAGCATGCCGTCGACGCCGGATCTACGGGTACGCAGTCCGCACTACGTCCACTCCACGCGGTAAGTGTTCCCAGCTCCACTTTCGCCTTGCTTACCCTGAAATAAATTTTTCTTGCTTTATCCTTCCCTCGGGGTATGAATGAATTCCCAGTTCAGGAAAGGACACAAACCACAGTCCCGTTCACATAAGAGGCTCATGTGCTCATGCCAGTAGAGAATCTCTCCTGAAGTGACATCATGAAATTCCTTCAGATAAACACGATTCTGCCCCTCATCCCTCCCCTGCAGTGATCAAGCTTTTCTTCTGCTGGGACCTTTCATCTCGGACTGTGTATAGGCTCTACAAGCCACTTTTAAAATGCATGTGGTGCTACTGCTGAATTCTGCAGTGAATTCCTCCATGGATCCAGCTGGAGAGAACATGTTGCTTCCTGTCTGATATAAAATGTTGAATAGTGGTAACTTTCCCTCATGGATAAAATGTTTGCACGTGTGTGATGTTACATGGAGATCAAGAGCCCGTGTAAAGCAACCCAGCGGGGGACCCAGGTGGCAGTGGAATTTAGCCCAGGGTTGACAGAGGAAAGAGCCGAAGCATGTAAGGGAGGTGATTTGATGTGTGGGGCCGAACTTGGCTGCAGTTTTCAGTAGGATTTTTACAAACCGTTCAGCTTCACTGCTCTTTTGCTTTTGTGGCAAACTCCATGGACACTGCAGGGCGCAGAGCTGAGCCAGAGCTGTGTGCTGGTCGGTATCCTGCCCTAAGGGGAAGTGCTACCATCATTTAGCTCAGAATAAATCAAGAGTCATGCCAACACATCAGCCTCAGGCAGAGGCGATACAAGGCATTAAAGCCCTGGGTTAAGTGTGTTACAAACTTTTGGCCAAGGGTACCTTTCAATGGTGCAATGTCTGTTAATGCTGGAGCCAAGCTGTATGAGAAATGAGCCTGGCACAGGGCTCGAGAAGTGGCCTTGACTGGGTAGGGGTCATTTGGGTGTTTGAAACAACCATTGCTCAGTCTGTAGCTCATTCATGAGCTGCATGCCCTGGCCTTAGCCATCCATCATGTAGATGTGTTTCTGCTCCTTGAATGGATGGGTGGAGCTCTTCAAACACTCGGGGTGAATAGAGACCTCCCAGACTTGGCCATGAATCAAGCCGTGTAAACTGTGATTTGGGGTGGTTGCCTGAAGGAAGGGTTGTCACCAGTGAGAGTCCCACACGCGCTACCCGTGGCTGGGCCCCAGTAACACCAAGCTGCTTGACAAGGGGGTGACTTTTTCAATGGCCTGTGGAGAAATCACAACGTTCAGGGCTAAGTATGGGCAGTCTGTCTGTCTGTCTCTCATCAGGTGGGTTGTACCCATGCAGGACTTCCATGGGCCACTTGCAAGGGAATCTCACCACCTTTGTGGCCTGTAAAGTTTTGGGATTTGCAGGGTGGCACGAGGTGAACCTGGTAGCAAAGGCATGATGCTGATCCAAACAGCTCTGCCATGAGAGAGATGAACCAGCAAAGCCAGGGCTTGAGGTTCCCAGGCTTTACCCTTCAGACTGGGCTTTTCCCAGGGTGGCAGGCCACAGAGGAACTGGATTGGGCAGAGGTTTATGTCCCTCGTGGTACTGCAGACTGCATGTCACCGCCAAGGAACTGGAGAGGAACGGGAAGAGGACCTGATCACCTCAAGCCCTGCAGCAGGGAAGCAGATGGCATTGCAGGCAGCAGCCCCAAGCAGTGCTGGAAGGGTTCAGGTTTTCAGTGCTCTCAGATTCCTTGGCTGGCTGTGTGTACAGACAGGGATGGCGAATGATTCAGCCCGTTGACTTAAAGCCTGTTTTGTTTCCTGGTACCTGCAGGTCAGTAGATATCAGCCCAACCAGACTGCACAGCTTAGCTCAGCACTTTAGACACCGGAGCTCCAGTTTGGAGTCACAAGGAAAGCTCCTCGGCTCAGAAAATGAGACAGGGAGCCCTGATTTCTACACCCCAAGGACTCGTAGCAGTAACGGCTCTGACCCCATGGACGACTGCTCTTCCTGCACCAGCCATTCCAGCTCAGAGCACTACTACCCTGCTCAGATGAACCCCAACTACTCCACCCTGGCAGAGGATTCCCCGTCAAAAGCCAGAGAACGGCAGAGGCAGAGGCACAAATCAGCAGGCAACCTGGTCTCTTCCAATTCAGGGAGCATGCCCAACCTGGCTGCGAGGAACGGGACGGGACACCACCGTGTCTACCTGCACAGCCAGAGCCAACCCTCCTCCCAGTACAGGATCAAAGAATATCCCCTGTACATCGAGGGCAGCTCCACGCCCGTGGTGGTGCGGAGCCTGGAGAACGACCAGGAGGGACACTACAGCGTGAAAGCACAATTCAAAACCTCCAACTCCTACACAGCGGGGGGGATGTTTAAGGAGAACTGGCACGGGGACGAAGTGGACTCAGTCAGGCTCACCCCGTCCCGCTCCCAGATCATAAGGACTCCATCTCTGGGCAGGGAGGGCCACGAGAAAGGCTCGGGTAGGACTGCGGTGTCGGACGAGCTGCGGCTCTGGTACCAGCGGTCCACGGCCTCCCACAAGGAGCACAGCCGCCTCTCGCACACGAGCTCCACCTCCTCGGACAGCGGCTCCCAGTACAGCACATCTTCTCAAAGCACCTTTGTGGCGCACAGCCGGGTCACGAGAATGCCTCAGATGTGTAAAGCAACATCAGGTAAGAGCCAGGCCCGGGCAGAGGGGCGGGAGGGATGGGAGCCTCATTCAGGCTGGATTTGTGCCAGGCATTACACCCCGGCTGGAGAGCAGTGCCGGACTGCAGCACGTTATCTGGCCGTCAGACACTGCTCGCCAAGCCTGGAGGTGTAACACTGGGGGGCAAGCCTTGTCCAAGGCATTCATCAAGTGGGAATGTTTTTCCTTGGAAATCATCACTTCTCAAAATGGGCTCAAAAGACAAGAGAGGGACCAAAGCCCAGTTATTGCCAGGTCTTTCCTCAGAGTGCAGTTGGGTTTTGAGTGATGGCACTAGAGGCTGAAGGTGACAAAACCACAGGGGACATCACTATTCATAATCACAGCGAGGGGAGCGATGAAGCAAGCAGGGGTTCAAGCACAGACTGGGAGAATGTATGTCCTCAGTGAAACACCAAAAGCATGAGAAAGGTTAAGTGGGGCGTCCCAGCCCCTCCACCCCACACGAAAATGTTTGAGCGATGACATCTTTGTGCACTGCTGAGACTTGGTTTTCCCATGCAGCTCCAGTAACTCTGCTGATAATACCCTGAAACTCAGAGTGCTGAAGTTTGTGCAGTATTATGCCTCTGTGTCATAGCTTTGCACTCCTCAGTGCTGTTAATATTAAATGGTAAGAAAACAGTCAAATTCATTACACTGAGAAGGCCACAATGTGCTGCGAAACAGTCCAAGGTTAAATATTTACTGGCCATCAGTCACTGCTTGTCCAGCCAGCGTGGATAGATCAAGGACTTGCTAAAAACCTGAGCCACATGCCTCAGCATGGGAGACACCATTCCTCTGGCCTGACTTGCCACTGCCTCCCAGGCAGATCAGTGCATTGTCCAACCATGCTGGCTGCTGGCCTTCTGCCATCCCACCATGGTGTCCAGTCCATGGTGACCACCACGCTGGCACCAGTGGGGCCCTGCACTCGCTGCCAACTCCAGCACGGAGTCAGAGGCGGTTTGACACAGGCTCCTCGGTGGGCACCAACAGCTGCCTGAGAAGAGGCTGATTTATGTGTGATGCCAACACTCACAGGAGAATCAGGTGTGGACCAAGACACAACTGAGCAGCTGCTAGAACCATCCCGTGTCTCCCTATGAAAATTTGTCTTCCTCCCTTTAATAGGTTAATGGGTACTTCTGTTCCATGCAGCAAGAGAAAATGCTTGAACACTGGAAAGCTTTTGGTTAGCCTTGGAAATGGTACCAGTTCAGGAAAATTGGGGGTTGGGGTGAGAGCACATAAAAATCCCCGTCAGTCAGTCCATTCACCCACTCAGCTGGCTCTTTAAACCTAAATGTGATACCTGTGCAGCACAGGTGTGCTCAGTAATCACAGCATGGCCTGACCAGTTGGCAGCATAGACTGGTTTTGTGTTCAGAGTCTGTTCCCAATCACAGCCGTGGGAGGATACTGACCTCAGGAGCTGTCAGCTCCAAGAAGCAGATTAAAATTTGGTGTTCCCTTTAAGTGGCATTTGGCAGCAGCTAAAGAATTTAACAGCAGAGAGGGGTGCCAGGTAGAAGCCTCCATCATTTCAGCTGATCAGTCCTATCCGATAGGTCTATTGGGCTGCACGCTGTCCTTCAAAGAGGATCAGACTTCTAGGCATGTATTAAATTCAGAGGGTCAACACTCTATGGCCTTGAGGAGGAAAGATGATTGGTCAGGTGGGTTTATTTGCTGGACCCTCACCAGGGAAATTCCCCCGAGAACCACTGCCCGTTTTTAGTCCAGATTGCTTCTGTCTTCGTTCAAGTAAGCGAAGCCTTTCTTTGGTCCCTAATAGGACTGTCAGCAAAGCCAAGCGTTTTTTACAAATGCACAATGAAAGGAAGTTGTAGCTTTTGAAATCTTCAGAGCTGTCTTCCTCCTAAGCACATGACCAGTGTACTTGCCCAGGCTCTCACCGCTGCCAGCCCTGGCTCCTAGGGACACAAAGCATCTCCCACCACCCCTGGAAGCGGAAGGCTGAGCCTGGCAGGCTGAGCTCCTCCAGTTCAGGACCCATGGAGTCCAGGCAGCAGCGACCAAGCTTCTGTGCTGGGAGAAGTGTGGTGTGTCCCAGGCAGGATCAGGAGAGTCTGGGTGGCTGTATTCAGCTGGAGGCTGAGCGTTCCTGCAGAGCTGAGGCCAGATCCAGCCCATGGCATGCAGCAGTGTCAGCAGAGGCTGTGCTCCTGTGCCGTGTTCGGGCAGTCACCCAGGAACAGGGCGAGGCCCGTCCCAGGTTGTGTTTACTCACAGCCAGACATGTTTCTGCTGGTCTGACCAGCTGATGCTTCTGAACCACCCTGACCTTTGTGTTCTCACCTCACCAGTCGTTTTTCTCCACCCTTGGTTGTTTTCCAGCTGCCTTACCTCACAGCCAGAGGAGTTCCACGCCGTCGAGCGAGCTCGCAGCCACGCCGCCGGGCAGTCCCCACCACATTCTCACGTGGCAGACTGGGTGAGTGTCCATGGGGTCAGGTGAGAGAACCCACCTCGCTCAGTGCTGATGAGAAAAAGCTCCCCACACACGAGCACAGCCATGGGGAATGTTTCCCAGGTGCTCCATAGCCTATATCCGCACGGAGCATTTCCAGTCTCCCACCTGTGCTCTCGTGGTGGTGGAGCTCCGGTTTAGGCTGACCGAGCGAGACATGGCCGAGCCATCCACATCCAGCAGCACCGCTCCAAGCAGTGTCAGATCCGCAGGGAAAGAAGCCTTGCAGGTTCCTCCTGCTTGGACAGTCTCCTTCCTCCAGTCTTCATCTGTTGAAATAGCTGATGTTTCCTTTTCAGCAGCCATCACACTGACTGTCCACACCAAGACCTTGTGCAAAGACAAGGTTCAGTGCCTGCCATACCTGTGTGTGCAGCAGCCTCATTTTTCTGCTCAGTTCTCCCCAGCAATGTGTCTGCGTGACTATTAAGTGCATCTTTTTTCAGCTACCACTAACCTGAAGGTGCTTCACCAGAGTGTGAAGGGAGGCATTACACATAGGCAGCCATTACTCATGTAAATACAGCAATTGGGTTCTTTGGCACCTCTTTACAAGGCAGGCAGTTCCAGGAGTAAACAAACAACCTTTTGTAAGCTCCCATGGGTATTCTCTAGCAATCTCTGTCCAGCAATTCTGTCCTGCCACGTGAAATAAAGGTCACTTCCAGGTCCCATCTAACTCAGCACATCCCAGATTATGGGATGAGATTTTGGCGAGATCAGCTGGATCGGACACTACAGTCCTCAAAATACCCTAGTCCTTTGAATAGGAAAACAGATCTGATACCCTGAGTCATGAATTGGGACTAACTTTGAAAACATTTCGCTGTGCAGCTGCTGGAAAACCTCCTGCCCTTTAATTACCTTGGTCACCTATGACCAGGTTTGACCTCTGGTTTTACTCCAGCCCTGCTTGTGACTGCACTTTAAATAGGAGATGAGGAGAGCCATAACCACAACCCCTTAGGCTCACCTGGATTTTAAATTCACACATTTGACATCCAGCTTCACGTGGTCTTTGCATGTGCTTCCAGCTTTAGAACAGGAGAATTTTCTTGGTCCCATTTCATAAAAAGTCAAGGGATAGCAAGATAGGCAAAATGGTACCTACCTTTACCATACACTGAAATTTCCACTCTTAAGGGTTTGAGTCTAAACTCAAATTTTAGTCTCAGTCTCCATCCAATGCTAATTCTCCTAAATATCTTGACGATGATCAGAATCAAAACTGGTGAGCAGCCAGCTGAGACATCTGTTTGGATAATCCCAGCTTTTCTTATTTTTCCATACAAGATAAGTCCTGCACTTTGTCTCTCACAGCAAAAATACATTAAGACAAATTCTCAGCTGGTGAAAGTGAAGTTAGCTGGATTCATAGTTTAGGCCCTGCACCAACAACCAGTGCAAAAAGAATTGGAGACAAATCAGCACTTGTTTTGTGCCTGAGCACAGCACCCAAGGTGTGTGTCTATAAATACAGGAGTGGATACAGTCTGCCATTGGATGCTCAACACAGACTCCCCCACTGCAGGAGCGGCTGTGCCCACCCAGCACGACTCAACAGATTGACAGTTCTCCCCAACATGTTTTTGTGTCACTAACTTTTTCAAAAGATAATTCATCAACTCGTTTCCCCACTGGATTAATAAGCTCGTAACAATGTCTGTGTCACTTCTTTTCTTTAACATTTCCTCTCTCCTCTTTCCTCCTTTTTTGTTCTCCTTTGTTCAGAGAAGCAACAGACAACTCACCCACTATGGATGAGTCTCAGTCTCCAACCCACCAAAGTACTGATGAATAGAGGTATAGTAAGGGAACGTTTTGTTCTTTCCTCCTCCTGCCCCACAGTCCATGAGCACAGTGCCAGTGCCCAGCCTCCCGCTGTCCCTCCGGAGCAGCCCTTTAGCTCTGAGCCCGTTTGGCTGCCAGCAAGGCTTCCCTCAGTGCTTGGGAGCATTCGAGGCCCTCTCCGTGCCTTTTCAGCGAGTCTGCGCCTGTGCTCCTTTCCCCTGTGAAAGGGACTTGGGGCCAGCCTGCTCCGTGTCCCTGCAGAGGCTGAACGGGCATAGAGAGCGGGGACGGGGGGGACAGCAAATCTGCAGCTTGGGACAACTGACAGCAGCGCGGGCAGAGTGCTGTGGGAACAGTCTGGGAGCAGCCTGGTGGGGACACGAGCTCGGGTAAGCTCGGGGGGCCTGGCCAGAGCTCCCGGCCTTGCTCCAGCCACAGCTCCATCACCCCTTCCTCCTCCCTCCCTGCCGCAGAACGCAGGCTGTTTGCAGCAGCAGCAGCACCAGCAGAGAGGTTTTATGGAACAAGGAGCAACCCTGGCACTGTTCCTGTGGGAAGACGGAGGGGGAAGAGTGGAGGGAACAAAAAAACCCCAGAGTATTTCTATTTTAATTAAACTGCCATCGCTGTCTGACACTCTCATTTGAATCTACAACCATTCACAGCTGGCACCTGTCAAGTGTTTCAAGCCCAGCTTTCTAGAGATATCCCATAAACCTCTGTACTCCAGCACGGAGCTGGGAAACAAAAGGCTCTTTAACATGCAAATGGAGATGCCCTTGCTCAGGTTCCTCTCAGACACCAATCCCAGGGAAGACAGGTGGAAAACAGGGCAGAGGACGCAGGAACTGCATCAGATGTGAGATCAGTCCTGTGAGGTGGGGAGGGAGTGCAGGAAGGAGTGAGAATCCCTCAGTAAACAGAAAAAATACGCATCTCCTGCTTTTGGCCTCAAAACAATCTCTAGTTTGGAAGTCGGTTCAAATCAAAACGTGAGGGAGGGACATCAATTCTGGCTACGACCGCACAGACAGAGCAGTCACTTTTCAAAAGACCCAGATTTTGAGTGTTTTCCTCTGGCAGGGAGCTCCGCAGCCTAAGCCAGGAGCTGACCCTGGTTGGAGCTCCTAACGTAAATTGCAAAGAAAATTCTCATGAATTGTCTCGTCTGCTCAGTACAGACAAAGAAAAAGCCAGGCAGCAAAAGAAGCAGTAGCTTGTCAGAGCTACCCCAAGATGAGGACGAGGCTTCTGCAACAGAACAGGGTCTTTTCCACATCAGACCTGGCACGCTCCCACTAAGCTCTTCCTGGTTCATCCCTGGAAAGCCACGTAACTCTGGGATTGCTCAGTGACGCACAAGCCTCTGCACAGAGCAGAAGTGCCACCACCCACCCTCCTCTTTCCACATTCCCACTGGGTGATACAGCCCGTGGCCGAGACAGCTGCTCTAAGGACTTGCTCCTTGGAGAGCATCCTATGGAAAAATCTCTGTCCCAACTTAGTACCAAGCAGGACAGCAGGCAGAGCCCTCAGACTGCAGAGCCCTCAGACTGCAGAGCCCCCAGGCAGGGCAGAGGCACAGCACTGCTGCTGTACCCAGGGCGGGGGGGAGAGAAGACACAGGCAGAGTGCAGTGGGGTCTGTGAATATCCTGCATTCCTCTCCACCCATAACACAGTGTTTTATGCTCATGGTTGAGCTTCCCAGGAGCACTCACTGTCCTAACAAAGTTTTCCTTTCTTCTGCAGGAACTACAATGATAGCTGTTTCCTGGATTCTCCCCTCTATCCAGAATTAGCAGATGTCCAGTGGTATGGGCAGGAAAAAGCCAAGCCTGGGACTCTAGTGTGAACCCCTGACCTCAAGTTAATCACATCAATGCCATTCTGAGATCACCTCACTGCCTCTCATTTGCCTTACCCAGATGCACTGTCACCCAGCACCAGCTTCAACTCTAAGCACTTTTTTCACGATGCAATTCAAGACAACATTTATGGAACACCGGCCCTGAGACATCCACCACGGCAGCGACGGAGCGCAGCACATCCCATTGCCAGACGGGTGCCCGTCCCTCCCACGGCCACGGGGCAGCGGGTGGAGGGGAGCAGCCATCTGAAGAGCCAGTTTCAAAATTGTTTTTCCTTTGAAACAATGAAGCCTTTCAAGGCTCATATCAAAGATTAGTGTCCCAGAGCACGTAACAGCAGTAAGAGTTCCATGACCTGCGAACCGAAGCCAACAGCATTAGTTTTAAGGGGGTGGGAATAGGACAGAGGCTGAGAAACGGAGACCCATCGTCCTGAAAGCGCATCTGTTCTGAAACAGCAAAATCCCACCGCTTCAGAGGTGTGTCAGTCTCACAATCAGGTCAGCGCTGCCAAAGATCACCACACCGCTGTTGGCAGGATGAGTTTGCTCAGCAAGTTCCAGCTACGAGAACATCTCCCTTCTTCAATTCAATGGCAGGCACGACCGCCCCCTGCAAAATGGCATTTCCTCCTTCGCTTGGAGTCCACCTACACGCGAGCAAACCAACCCCCTGTGTTGCAGACACACCCGAGGTCTGGGCTGGTATCACAGCATCGCTGTCTGCAAGCCACTATTGAACTGGACAGACAAGGTTTACAAAGTCATTACCTACAGCAGAGGCAAGTACTGCACTCAGCGTCTCTGTGGCTGGCACAGAGTGCCCACCAATGCATGGAGAGGTTGGGATTGGATTGGTTGTTTTGATACAGATAAAAATTGCCAAAAAAACCTTTCCACAAACAGATACAGCCAATAAATTCGAATCTATTTCTGCACAAAGCGTTAACGTGAAATCCAAGGGAAAGCACATCGCGATCGACCTGGCACGGCCAAGCTGCGTTCACATATCGGTTCCACTCCTCTTCCCTTCGTTAGCACCAGTGTAGCAAAGGGCTCGTCACCCGTGCGCTGCCGCGTGGGAGAACCGGTCTGTCGGGAAGCGGGAAGGCTCCTGGAGCAGGGTTGGACAACCAGCAGACAGGCAAATCTTCCCCTTGCCAGAGATGGAAGAGAAGCGACGGAGCGAGACGTCGGACACGAGCGAGAGCTGCCTGCGGACACCAAACGGAGTCGCACGAGCGCGGCCTGGAAGGAGCTGCAAGTTTACACAAACTTTAGAGCAATGCTTTATACATGTCAAGCCATGGAACTTTCAAAGGCCTCAAAGACACTTTTGTAACGAACAAGTGCACAATCTAGGTGGATGTTGAAGCTGGCACGTCTTAGTCTTCACTGCGGTGCTATGCTGTTTTTATTGCCACTCGATGGGGGTGGGCGCCCGGCCTTCCCCTGTTGGTGCGTGCAAACGATGATTTCCTATGGGAAAGGCATTAAAAGAAACGGCT
Source organism: Mohoua ochrocephala (assembly GCA_013398855.1). Taxonomy (NCBI): domain Eukaryota; kingdom Metazoa; phylum Chordata; class Aves; order Passeriformes; family Acanthizidae; genus Mohoua; species Mohoua ochrocephala. The sequence continues at coordinate 18,729 of VZTA01005503.1, read as the reverse complement.
GGAGGGGGTTACTTTGTGAAAAGCAGAAACTGAAGTTAGCTTTAGTTTAAGGAAAAAGGAAAAAAAAAGCGTGAGTGTGTGTGCGTGCGTGTGCGTTCCAAGAATAACAACAGCGTCTACCAGACAAAGTAGAGCGAAACGTTTCAAATTAAACACTGCGACTTGGGGGGCTGCCACACCTTTTGGTATTAAGATTGCTGGAAAACTGCATTCCAGGCTTTAAAAGAGAGTGGGTTCTGCGTAATTAGGCTTTGAAAAATGATGGGGTTTCTAAACATGAGCGCGAGTGGCTCATGCCAATTCCTTTCTGCAACTCACACCAGAAGTGTTGGCTTCGGTTCCCTGCACTGCTGTCCCTCGCATCACAGGTGAGGTGGGGAGGTGGCCTTGCAGAGATGAGGCAGCAACGGGCAGAAAGGCTGTCACTTGTGCAGGGAAATCGGTGGCAGAGCCAGGATTGGATGGGGCAGGAGGCCAGGCTGGATGGGGCTCTGAGCAGCCTGGCCCAGTGGAGGGTGTCCCTGCCCATGGCAGGGGTTGGAACCAGATGATGTCACTTCCAAGACAAACCCCTCCATAATTCTATGATAAGGAAACTCTTTCATGTGCACACCATGAAGCTTAAATGAATTATCCCTCTGGAAAATAACCAAAAACACTGGCAAAGGGTTTACAAAGGTGGCCACGCAAACCTGGTGCTTCTGGGCCTCCCTGAAGCATCACCCGGGAGTGCAACGCACTGTGACAGTAATTGAAGCCTTACTTTCAATTCCGGAAGAGCAGCCAGTGGTGAGATTGCAGCCTTTATCTGGACATGCAAAATGCTGTTTTCACCATCTCTTTGTGCTTTGGGGTCTTTAACATGGGAATTATTTCAAGTTCCTAATTGGATTTTTAGCTGGATAAGAGATAGTACTGATTAATGACATTTACTGATAAGATTTGGTAGCTAAAGTGAAAGGATTTAAATAAGGACCAAATTAAGCTACAGCAAATAATTTAGCCCAAGGATTTTTAGGGGCTCTGAGCAACTGTCTGTTTTCTTTTTAATTTCCCTGGTAAGTGGTTTGGGTTTGTTTTTTTTTTTCTCTGTGTACCTTTTTTTAATTAAAAAGAATTCAACAACAGTGGCACTACGAGGCCTCTGGGCACTACAGGAAGAACCATTAATTCCTCCAAGACCAGCTCTGCAGTTTTGCAGCAAAGGTTAAAAGGTGGCAGCCCTGAAATTAGGGGGGAAAAGTAAAAATGTTTAGCCTGAATATTGCAAACAGGCTGGAGTGGCAAAAAAGCTTTCTAGAAATGGATTGAGTTTTGCTTTGTGTTCTGCTTTTCTGGTTTGCAATCAAGGCACATGTGAGCAGCCAGTCTGGTAGTAAAGACAGATTAAGTAAAACAGGTTTTACTGTTTAGCTCAATTCAATTAAACACAAATGTACATAAAATGTTAATCATATGAGATTAACATATTTAAGTATAACACGGAGGGGTATATACATAGCTATTATAGACAAGCACTTGACTACCAACTTAACCCCTCCTTTACTTTTTTATTTTTCAAGGCTCCATCTGCCATAAAGCCACAACCGCGTTCCGTCTCCGCGTCTGACACTCCTCTGTGTGGGCAGGAGCCAGGGGACAGTCCCTGCACGGGGCCGTGCTGGGAGGCAGGGTTTATTTTTAAATGACATTATATGCAGTCGAGTGTTGAAAATGTTGAAACAGTCCAATTTGTTTTTCACTCTGTATTAGTTTTAGTTTCAGGCATAGCCGATCCCCATTCAGGTGCTATCAGATGACCAGTTACTGCTTAGTTAACTAGATGTAAAGTTTTACATATATATTAATGTCAATAGTTTTATTACAAGTTGTGTAAAATGGACTCTCTAGTTTAAAAAAAAGAAAAAAAAAAAAAAAGAAGAAAAAAAAAATTAGGTCTCTCCTGAAATTGACTTTAGAGCATGGAAAATGATTTTACTGGATTCTGTTCAACTGTAATCAAGGAAAAGAAATATGTATGTTGTAGAAAAAGTTGCAGAATTAAAAAAGATCTGCTTTTAATTTATTCTTTTTGTATTAAGAATTTGTATAGTTACCTTTACATTTTGCAAAACGGTGTTGTCAACACTTCCTTATTAAAGCATTTTCAAAATGAAACCTTGCCGTCGTCTCTTCGGGAGGGCAGAGCCCGGGCAATCCTCACCACTGCTGGAGATGCTGGGTCCAGATGTGCGCACAGCTGGCCAGAGTGTCCACGAGGGACCTGCTCCTTGGCTGCCAGGGGCCCTGACTGCAGGGAGCACTGGGCATTCCCCCCAAAAAGCCCATCCTTTGGAGACCCCTTGGGATTCAGCACCCAGCAGATCCATGCTCGCTCCATGCCGTGTTCTCCCAAGCACTGGTCCCAGGAGGACAGAGGGTGACTGATGTCCCACCACTGTGGGAAGCAAAGTCACAGAAATAATACTTCCAACACACAACTTGAAATAACCAAAATTAAGGCTCACTTACGTGGATTGGATGCCAAGTTGCTGCAAGGCCATTTCAGCAATGCCAACAGCTGTGGGACAGGCTCGAGCACCAGCCTGTTCCCCGTGCTCCGAGGAACTGCCTGCTTGGCGAATTCCTGAGGGAACCCACCCCAGGAGGCTAAGCTCTAGCTCAGTAGGGCAGCAGTGACCCCTGCACAGGGTTAGGGATGTCACTTAACATCTCTGTTGGCCCCTCTGTGGGCAGCAGTGACCCCTTTGGCCACCCAGCATCCCCCAAAACCACAGGCAGCTTCCAACAGCCACAGTCTCACATGGGGCCTTCCCACGCTTCCCAGCGCCGTTGCTTCTGCTCCTTCCATTTATTCCCACTGTCCAGGGAGCCTCTTCCCACCCCAGCACCTCCTGGATCATCCACTCAATCTCCCCCGCACCCCACAGGGAGCCACCAGGGGCAGCAGCCCGGAGCCAGGCGACCCCTGTAACCATCACCCCACACCGCTGAGTGGGGAACTACTGCCCGCAGTACATCCCCAGGGGGGTTTGGGACGGGACCAAACAGCCACGGTGAAGGTTTTCAGACACCCCCCAAACTCTGGGACCTTGGCTCAGATTTCTTGCCAGTGGCTCCAGTAGTGCTGCAGGCCCCTCTTCCAGCTCTGTGCCACCTCAGGAGCAGCTTTCAGGGCAGCCCGCTCCAGATCTGATTCCAGCACTGCCCCCCTCGCGCCAGCCCTCTCGGAAGGCACCACGTTGTGTTCTTATCCCTGGGTCCAGGAGTCAGGGCACTCTCTTCCCCCTGAGAAGTGAAGCCACTCACATCCCAATCAGGTTCATCCTTTGGGCAACACTGGATCGATGGCGGTGATGTTAGGGCAGCCAGCAGGAGAGGAACCCAGTTCCTCCATTAAAATAAACTGATCCCACATACGCCGACCCTGAGAGCCTTTCCAGCAGCACAAATAGGGAATAGGGAATTAAGGGGATTTAACTACCACCAGGCACAACAATACCAATATCAGGCAGGTACCAATAGTTTGAGAGTTCACCCCACGCAGGCCCTTCTGCAGCCGGGCTCGGGAAGGGGTCAGGGACTGCAACAAATCACCAGGGGCACCGAAGTCCCAAAACCACTCCAGACACCGCTATGGCGAACTCATGACTTCATCCTAAGGCTAAAAGTCTTAGGATTCAGCAGAGTTATTTCCGCCTAATGCAAGAATTATCAGAAATAAACATCTGGAAAAGCCCAGAGGGAAAAGTCTAAATTGCTAAACTGAAACATACCCTCCCCACAAAAAAAACCCCAAACTGTCAAGCAGTGTGACAGCTGCACCACACCCACTCCTCCCTAAACTAGACGGAGGGTTGGGATTTCTTTGGCTAAGAGGCATTATTAACTATTTGATCACGGTCTGGTAGCTGCAATTTGGGGCCATCCAGCTGCAAAGAGCCTCCAACCGATGATGAAAAGCAGCTGCTGTAACAGTGTCCCCCCGGCCCGCCATCCCCTGAGGACCAGAGCTGGCTCTCACGTGCTGGACAGCTGGAAACTCTTACACGGATATGCCGTGAGAAAGTAGTTCCCAGCTCCTCGGTTCCCCGTCCAGCACCATTCCACGGATTGCAAGGGGATAAAGTTCTTCCGTCATGGGATTCATTCAAGCGAGGCGGCTGTATTTCAGGGACTGTCAGCAAGGAGGCACATTGCTTGAATTACATTCTCTAAAACCTGATCAGACGAAGACATTCCAACCTCAAATTCACATCCCTACAGGAGGCGCATCCCCACTCAAACCGGCACTCGGGGTACCATTAAAATTCTCCTCAATAATTAGCTCTGAGGCAGGAAGGAAAAATCCATCTAGCACTATTACAGATCCCCCAAGGAATCCGCTTCCCGCTACAGCAGACGATACAACGCTCCTTCCACCCTCCCCTGGCTACTCACTCGCTGCAGTTTCCAGGGGAATTACAGCTCCTCTCAACAAAGGACAATATTGTCCCTCAATTATTTACAGAGTTCAAAACCAAGGTCAAGATGAAGATTTAGAAACAGTTCAGGAAACCGTCTGGGTGGGGAGAGGGATAAAGTTGCGGTGTTACAAATGGTTCCTGTTGTAATAATGCCTCCAAAAAGTATCTGTACAGAGCACTGCAGAGAAAATCACCAGAAACCACTGCTAATGAAACTCTTCCAGGCTCTTGACATCTGCCCAGCTTCTCCCCACAAATCCCCATCTCCTCTCCAAAGGCCCCTCCCCGAGAGCTGGTGAGGTCTCATCAGCCTCATTTTATTACCTCTAAACTCTAAGCTCTTGACATTTTCTCTGGGGTCAAACACTCCAGACTGAAAATCTCCCGTGTCCAAAGAGGCACTTCAGAATCTAAGAGTTGCCAGAAGAACCTGAAGTTCTCCAAGATACTCCTCCCAACTCATTGCCAGCTCGCATCGCCCAGCACCGTCCCACTGTGCAATGGAACACTGGGAATACCCATGGGAGACAGGTCACCTCTTGGGAAGAGGGCTCCAGGTCCTGCTCCATGCAGCCAGTCGAGGTGAGGACCCAGACAAACCCATTCTCTGCAATAATGACACATTTCTTCAGGAAGTGGTTCTGCTCAAAACTAACAAAGTTTCAATATTTCGCTGTTTATGCAGAATTAGACATCATCGTTCCCATGAGTTTCTTCACCATTCCCAGTCAGGATGCACAACAGTAAAGATTTGTGGCTGCTAGAAATGCTGTTCGTGGTCATGGGAGGTCCTAATTATTTTCTCCGCAATGCCCAGCAGACTGAAAATTTTCTCCAGATGTATAAAAATGGAATTTGAAAGCCTCAAGAGCCATAAGATTACTTCCCCCAAGCCCAGAAGGTTTATATTAAAAATGTCGTTACAAAAAAGAAAAAAAAAAGCCAAATCAGATGCATTCAAGATCAAAAACTCTTTGCACTGAGGCTGAGAAATATATAAACCTTTTTTTTTATTCCTGATAAATACCACATGAAAGATTAGCCAATAAAGTCTTTCTATTTACAGAAATAACCAAGATTCAGATTCAACTGCTTCCCTCTAATCATCTCCCCATGTCAGCCTCCAACGCAAAAGCAGCCAAAAAAATGCTCCTTGCAGGGCTGAGACTCACCTAAAGCTCTAAAACATGGGAAACAGTTCAGTCTGCACAGTTCCCTGAACAACAAACTGAAATAAAAGCAGTGGTCACCTGCATTGTGCCTTGGTCATTATCTTGGTCTTAATCTCTTCAAAACCCATCCCTCCGCTGTACATTGGATGTGTTCAGCAAAAAGCACAGATTTAAAAATAAACCTAAATAAATGAGACTTGTAAAAAGGAAGCTGTAAAAAAATCTCCTGCTTTCTGCTTTTCTTGCAAAGCCCACCCCAAGTTCCTGTTGGTGTTCAAGCTCAAGCTCTGCCTCTTCCATCCTCTCTGGGTCTCGGAGACCGAAACGTGAGTCACGCCCGGCCCCCGCAGAGCCTCACAGAGCGTTGTACTCCACACACTTGGAGGGGTCTGTTGGGAAGTGCTTCTGGCAAATGGTCATGAGCCTCTTCAGCCCCTAGGAATCAACAGAACAAGGACAATTCTGTAACAAGGCTGCAGCTGTTAAACAAACTTAACAACCTACAGTATTCTTAAGCTTAACAAGAAGAATTAAAAAGAAAAGGCTGCTATTTTGGGGTTGGGATTTTTATCCTGGTTGTTATTCTGTTCAAAGTTCCAGGTTCTCTTCCATATTAGAGGAGTTTGTGGCATAATCAAAAAGGCTACAGCTTCAGTCTCACCTGATAAGATTCACAGTGAAGGATCACAGGAATTCTTTAATCCCTCTTTATCACCAAGGGAACAAATGATATCATAATTAAAGATATTTACAAGAAAGCTGAATATAAAAAGTAATTCTGAAGAGGAAAAAGCGATTTCTGACACCATAACAAGCTGCACAGCCAAGGCAAGAACCAAACAGCTCTCAGGAGGAGAGCTGTGGTACCACACAGGACAGCACAGAGGCAAACCGAAGCGGTCAAGGAGAAAGACAAAATGAGGACTTGTCAGTTCTTTCAAGGCATCAATTGCCAAAAACCAACACGACAGGAACCCTGTGATTATTTTCTTTCAAGTCACACAGAAGAGTCTAACAATGAAGAAAGCCAGCTGCTGTGGTGGAAGTGTAATTTAGCAGTGACACTGTGCTCTGTGATGGCAGAGTCATGTCCCTGTCATGAGACTCTCCCCATGGAAGGCAGCTGCTCACTCAGGGAAAAATGATTCAACGGGATGATGCTTTGGCCTTTCCAATGCAGGCAAGCATGGAAAGTCTGTCCCAGCACCATAATGACTCCTTGTTTGGGGTGTTATCACTCCAGGGCGCTGTAATCAGGAACATGTTAGCTTCATGTAGCTGCTGGGAGCACAGGTAATAAAATATCCCATGCTCCAGTTTGAGCCAGACTCGTTAAACAAGACCCAGTATTCAAAACCAACACAGAGAACATACATGTTTAAAGCCAGCTCTGTCTTGGTGCTTCAGTGAGTTGAGTAATTCAGAAGTAGAGACAGGAAATTCACAGTGGGAAGATGAACTCAAGGATTTCCCTGGCCAACAGATGCAGCCCCAAAAGCAGAGAAGGGGCACGCTGGGGAGTTCACACACATCTTCCACAAGGCACGTTACGTTAAGAGAGACCAAGCAACACACAAGAGGAGAGATCTTTCTTCTCCAGGAGTGGCAAATGGACAGAGAAGGCCAATTATTGAGCAGCCTGGTCTAGTGGAAGGTTCCCCTGCCAGGGGAGTTGGAACTTGATGGTCTTTTAAGGTCTCTTTCAATCCAAACCATTCCGTGATTCTATGAATCATTCACCAAAATTGGAGAAGCAGCATTATGGTCATGCTGATTAACACAGACCACAACAACATTATTTAGTTTAAAGCTATTTCATACATTAAATACTTCCAAGCATAACTGGAGCCTGTCTCTGAAGATGCATAATCCACATGCCAATTTTCACCTTACTAAATAATTGGTCAAATTGAATTTGTCGTCGCTGTAAGTGTCTGGAGCTCCCTCTGACTTCACAATGATATTTTTTCAGGTCACGCTATTAAAAACTAGAGTTGAAGAGAAACCAAAGGTTATACTCGCAGCCCCAATACAGAGAGACTCAGAGGAGAAGGGGAAGTTGCATTTTGCAAGCAATTTCCTTGCAGACATCTGCAGAAGCTGAAAAGCAACAGGAGTCCTGCTGCTGCAGAAGGAAGACATTTATGTAAACCTCCCCTGCCAGTAGCTCTGAGCTCCGTGATGCTGCTCTGGAGGCTTCAGAGTTAAAGCAGAAGGTTTTTATCTCAACGAAACTGCAACTGGCAAGAGCCAAACACACTTAACAATACAAAGAGAGAAGGCTTGTTTCCTCGGACCTGTCCACCCGCTGTGTTCAAAGTCAAGAGTAGAAAAACAGCACTGCTACTAATTCTACAACCAGAAGTCCACATGAGTATGAAGATGCACAGGAGGAACTAAACCTGGAATTTTGAGCCCAGACTGCTGAACTTATTTACGAATGCATTTATCTAGTTGCAGAAGTAGTCAGAAGGACTGAATTTTACAGTATTAAATTCTGTGCATGATGTTTAAACCGCGAGTTAAGCAGTGAGCGACCTCTGAAGAATCTGTCTTCACAGCTGCTTTGGTGCTCATGCAGGATCGCAGCAGTTCAGAAAAACCCATTAGATTGTTCCTGGCCCAGCACTGAAGAGCCTTCAGGTCCAGGATGAGCTACCTATAATCTGGATGTTATGCTTGACCCAAACTAAACCTGTCCATTTCTAGGACCCTTCTACCGCATCACCTGACCCTGATGTTTCTCAAAGACCCCCAAGAAAAGCAGACCTGTTGGATTTCCAAAGCTGCCATTACCTGTATGTATTTCCTTTGAGTTTCGTCGTTGAGCACGTGGGCCACGTGCTTGGAGAAAATCTTCTCGCGCCCCGTCCGCGCGTGGATGCCGACCATGGTGACGCCGATGGGCCAGGGAGCGTTCCCAATGGCCATCTGCAGATAGGCGTCGTTCGCCTGGAGAGGGAAGGGCATCGCTCAGCACCACGGGAACAGCACCACACAGAGCAGAGCATTCCTGCACTGCTGGCTGCAGTAAAACACCCATTCCAGTCTCTCTGATCTGGTGTCACTGCATGGTATGAACCAGCTGCACAATGCACCTTCCCACACCGAACTCCGAGGGAAGCAAGGACTGTGCACTTTCCTTTACGAAAATAAAGCACTAGATAAGGCAGTCTGGTTACCTTGATTAAAACTAAGGTTTACTCAGATTATTTTTAACTCAGCCATCTCTGGTTAAGTTAGGTTAAGCTGCATTTGTAACCGTGTTTATATGGCCAGAGCAGTAGCAGCAGTTAATCAATCAGGAATTTCCCCATCAAGAGCGCAGAGTTCGTTTTAAAGATGGAAGAGACCTAACATTCCTGGGGAAAAACAGGGATAAAACTCAAAGGGAAAATTAATAGAAAGAAAGGGACAAAGAGGAGTACAGAGCTTAAAAAAAACCCAACATAACACCTGAGAACCAGCAAGTGACAGATACAATTACAGAAAAAACCTGAAGGACGTGGCACAGGACATTCCTTCTCTATTAGAGAGCAGCTACAAAACTCACTGATAAAGAGTTCCTTTATCACCTCCTATTCAGAAACTAGACAATAAGAAATAGCAATCATGACCAGTGGGTGCAGATTCTTTCCAGCTGGCACTGAACAAACTGGGAGGTGAATAATGAATAAGGCAGGGGGTTGCAGACAGAGCTAAAGGCAAATCTGAAGAGGGGACAGGACTTAGTCATCACCTGCATGAGGCAGATTCTGAATAGTCTTAGTCAAAGACCTACTTGCTGACTTAAATATACTTTTGTGATGAAACAGTATGTGCACATGCAATTAAAGACCCTTGCAGGACTGTCACAACAGGGTTAATTAAGGCTGAGTGGACAACTTGCATTCTGGCATTTGCCTGCTGTCAACACATTGATTTCAAAATTAAAATCTTTCAAGCTTTTCAACTAACAAAGCAGCAAGAATTTGTGGCTGACAGTATTCATAAGGCTGCACAAAGCAAGCAGCAGGCAAAAAGAGACAGAAGACAACAGCAGGCAAAAAGAGACAAGTCTCTTAGGAAGCAAAATTGAAAAGGATGTGAGTATCCGTAAAAGCACAAGATTCATTAGCCTAATTTAAAAAACAAAAAAAAAAAACCAAAAACAACCACCAAAACATCCAAATGTGTACTCAGGTCATCCAAAATCTCTCTGAAGTTTACTTAAAGCCAAGCACCTCCAGGAGAGAGGAGCACTGCTGATTAACCCAGAGATACACCACATTCCTGCATGCTCATTAGTTTGAGAAGGTCTTGGAAAGGGAATTTCCACATAATGACGACAACCAAGAGAAAAAAAAATGCCTCAAAATAAAACCTCACTATCATACATCCCACATGTTCGGTTCTGCTTCCAAATTATTTGGATTAAACTTGCCTTAGGCCATATAAAGGTTTTTTTCAGTATCAAAAGCAGGTTTGCTTCCTTACTTTACAAATTATGCCAAATCCTCCCAGGAATAGTAAGAAATACTGGAAATTCAAAGGCAAAAGACAGCTCAGTTTCCTCTGCACACACAAGCTGCTTCAGCAAATGCTATTGGTATTTGAGCTTCACTTCTGAAGGCGGCTACAAATAAAACCTAACGCTGCCTTTGATCTTGTGTCCCAAAGTACTTCTGCCTCCTCCAGCGAGCAGACTTTGTCCAAAAAATCTCCTCATTAACTTACCTCAACCTTACCAGGCCACCTAATGTGAGTGTAGACAAAGAAAGGGACAGTGCCTCATGTTCAGCAATTCAGTTTGCCTCAATTAACTCCTAATTAATTAATCATCAACACCCTATTACCATTTATTCATTACCTTCATTTAACCTTAGAATATCAGGCTTCCCCTAGAGGAATGCTCTGCAACATCACATACCCATCTCTGAGAAAAATTTTCTTCATGTTTGCAAAGCTCTGCAGTTTCACGAACCTCAGAAGATCTTCTGTCAGGCTGTGGATCAAACACTACTTGGAACCTAACATTTCACAGCCATTTTTCATTTCGTTGGGATAGATGTTGTATTTCCAGCTATGCATTTTCAAAATGAGAAAACAATGGGAATGCTGAAACAATAAACTCAATCTTTTACAACCAGACAGCGTGAACATGATGGAAGAACGCAAACATACCTTCACGTATTCTCTTTGCAACATGAATTTAATAATATCTGTTATTGATTCTTTAATGTCTGCAGGAAGTGTCTACATGAGAGAGGAAAAAAAAAAAAAAAGACATATTTACTTCAGAACAGCAGCTCAGGAAAATCATCTTACTCAGCATTTATACAAAGTTTAGCAGCTACCCTTGCTTGAGGACTTTCACAAAGGAAAACACGTTCGTTATTCAGATGAAGGCTCTGAAGCAGGAGAGGTTAAGTGGTTACACCTGGTAGCTGATAGCAAAGTGCAAAATGCAACCCCAATTCTCTGTCATGTTTTCAACCCAGTGAGCAGCTGCTGCTTTAAACAACAGCTGGAAAAACAGCGGGTGGACAGATTTCACTGATCGAGATGAAGACTTAACTGGGAGTCAGGAGCTCTAGATACAGAAACCGTCACCAATTCATTATCCCCTCTCCTTCAGTGAGGCTAACACTGCCCTAGAAAGGGCACTAATCCTAGGCACTTGGAAAGCAAAAGCTGAAGTGGCATTTAAAGGCGATTTACCCTTTTGCGGAGCTTTCTGAAGAGCGGCCTCAGGTAGGACTCTGTCTGTTTCTGAGTGGCGCTGTTCAGCTTCCCCTGCACGCCCCGTTTCACGTAGTCCTCTCTGGCATTCAACTCCTTGGCCCAAACTCCCAGGAGGAACTGCAGGGAACGAGCACATCTGTGTCATGGTGCCATCTAGTGACTTCCCCGGCACGTCAGACAGAACAGAGGGTTAAGTCACCAAGGCAAAATGAGTTGTTTGGAGAAATATGAGTTAAGAAGGTAAGACTTTCAGAAGGACAGGCAAGGAGGGACAGCAGCAACCTTCTTATCTTAACTGTACACACACAAATTAAAGCTTCAACTCCTGCTGTGACTTTGATCACCACAACAGTTACACAGGCACCGGCTGACTCGGCTGAGAGGCAACATAGGTTTCTTGCCAGGAAACAAGGAAACAATTTCCTGCCATCCACTTGAACCTGTGGACTTCCTTTAAAACTCTCTAATTTCACTAACAGTATCAGGTGACATTCCAATTCGGCTCACACTGTTCCAAGGAAACTCCTCCGAAGGTTTTGATGCCACAGTACTGCACAGAGGCAACTACAGACAACTGCCTCAAATATCACACGAAAATCAAAACCTTATTTATTTTGTCTGGAAAAGCAGGACCAGATTTTGAAGAACGCTGCTCTCCCAAGAGTTCCTTCCCATATCTGGCACAAGTCACTGTTGTGACTAACAAAGGCTGTGGAGTGCCAAGCATTTCAAAAAACCCACATCTTACACGTAACATGTGAGTTTTTCCTCTCAAGCAGCTGAAACCCACCCTTTTATTCCTGAAAAATATCTGCATGGCAGTAATAATACGACACAGCTACAGAATAATTAGAGTCTGTTACCTTCAAGAACTTTGTTATGATGTCCATATCATAGTGATCATCACCCCGTCCTAAGGATTCTCCCAAAGCCTGGAACAGGAGGAAAAAAAAAGGGCCATTATTTCTACTTTGTCTGGTTTGCCAGCACCACTACAGCAGAGCATGGTTCACTGCACCATGAACTGCAATAAATTCCACCAGAAATCCCAAACACCGGTCATGAAACAGAATGAAACAGCTACAAATGCTACTGAAATTCATTAATCTTTTAAAAACATTTACATCACAACGCCAATATGATTATTTCTGAAAAGTCAATGCAACAGTAGTTCTTCAATCATGAACTACTAAATTATTGGCATGATTAGCAGCTGTCTGAGGGCACTGTATTAAGGGGAACTGTGGGTGCACTGCATTTTTTGAGATCCCCAAAGCCATCAATTAACCTAATTATTTTGTTATGCTATTTCAAGTCTCTGATGTACTGGGGCTTTTTACCATTTAATTGCAACTGTGAATTTGAGGGAACAAGTCTAAAATAAAAACCCAAAACCAAGCAACAAACCACTAAAAAACCCCAGCTGTATGTTCCAATACTCCACCTTCCTGCCAAAACCTCAAAACTGTAAATACTAACAGCAAGTTTTACAAACATTTTCCAGTAGGTATAGTTGGATTTACAATCTATTTCCATTGCCCTCACGTTTCCAAAGTGAGTTTTATTTTCAAAAATCTCCCAGATTTGGAGCCAAATTCAATGTAAGCCTTTATGCTCAAGGAAATGCAGTTAAAGTAGCATAAAATTAAGACACAGCGTTTTCAAACTTCTTAGAAAAAAGATTGTTTGCACGGCTCAAACCAAGCCTGCCCTACTACCACAAAAAGGGGTTATTTTGAGAGCTAACAGATCAATAAAATGCAGCTCCATTACAACTGCTGCTATCCACTCTGGTACTGCAGTTATTTTAAACCAGAACCCCTGGCACCATAACAAGAAAACCAGACTATTTCTTAATAATAAGGTATTCACTTCAGCTTTCAGTTATAAGTCATATTATTTCTCAAACACGCTTTTGGAAGGACGTTATGAAGATTAACTCCTGCAAAGAGTTTTGAAGATTAAGGGTAAAAGTCTTCAGCTCAAGTTAATGTGCTTTTCAAAACATTACCCTGAAACGCCAGGTGCTGAAGGCATTTCCTGGCACTCAGTCTCCACTCACTCACACAAACACCCCGGGATTCTTTCAGAACAGAGTAGCCATTTGCACTCAAGTTTCTGGGACACATTATCTCTGCACTTCTTCTATTTCCTGCAGTCTGCCTACTTCTGATGCTCTTTTTTTTTTGTCCTAGATGTTTTCATATCAAACATTCTTTCTGTGTGTCTGTTTTTCAGAGTCCTTCTTCCTTGTATAGGGAAAATTAACTGGTACTGACCTTATTACCCTCTCAAATATTCACTGGAAAGGCTTTGGAATTTATGACCAGGTAATGTATTGCAATTAAATTCTCTACTTATGAAACCCCTGGAGAATGAATCTTAACTGTATCACTGTCTTTGCAGGCAACACCTGTCCCCTTTGGGATGAAGTGTTGTAAGCAAAGACCACTTAAGTTTTCACTTGTCTTTTGTAGCCACCTACAGTGCAACTCCAGGCTTAGAAACCTAAATTTTCTCTTTAAGAGTATTTCAGAATGCCTAAGTCAGCTGTTGAAAAGAAAATATCTTCAGGATTGTTCAGACTAAGTTTTCTCACAGCAACACACTACATCTAACATCCCTCAGTTATGATCTATCCCATACTTCTAGTTCTTCAATAGTAGTATTCTCCTCATGGACTTTCAGGTCATTCTGGGAGTCATCATCTCCTGCTTCTTGGCCGCCTACAATTTCATTCAGATACTGCTGATCAATCTTATCCAAAGCAGCCTTCAGGTCATTTCTCAGGCCCTAAAAAAACAGAACAACAAAAAAAAACTGATTTACAAAAAAACCCTCAAGTAAATAAAAAGCAGCTCAGTACTGTCACTGCGAGCATCCAACTTCTGTTTAAGGTGCAAATTCTCTAGAACATGCACAAGGGTTTAGCCTTGTCGTTTGAATTTAACTGAACTCCAAGAACAGTTTCTGCTTCAGCACTTAACAAAAAGCAGGTGCATGAACTTCTGCAGTGTTCATACCTATGAAAAAGACTTTTTACAGTATTTTCACCAAAAAAAAGCCTGGAGGATGGAATCAGCCTCTAGGACTTGAAGAAAGTCATTTTCTCCAAGCAATGCACTGAATCACCCCAAAACAAACAAAAACCAGACCATAACCATCCATCAGCTCTACAAACCTCCACATCTACCCTGAAAAAAGCTATAAATAAGGTAACGCTCCTTCAGTGGTAGACATAAAACAATTACATTGTTTCCCTTTATTACTAATTATTTAAACATAACAGAATGTTTTATATAGAGTCACTGTTTAAAACCCTCTGCTTTAGAAGAGATGATTTAAAAAACAGAATCAGCTTAAAATCATATATATATAAAGTTAAAAGGTACTTTCAAATAGAACACAAAACTCACCCTAGTCACAGCTGAAGGATTTGCCTTCTTGTCTTGATACATAAAATATAAAGCTCTATAAAGGAGTATGACATTTCTTACCCTCAGATAAATTCAGCCACTCCACAGGGAATGGATATGCACAGTTACTTCCCCTCTTCCATCATCATACTTGGCTGTCTGGAGCATTTCTATTAATCATTCAGTTACTCTAAAAATGTCTGAACCACAAGGCTGGTTGACTAAGCAACATGTAGAATCCCCCTAGACAGCAACAGGAGTGACTGGAACATTTAACAAAAATCCAGTACAACCCTATTTATGGGCTCTCTATTTCCTAATCCTGCTCCGGTGATCGATGTCACTGGAGGGAAAGCTTTCATTAGCAGAGCTTTTATTTCTAGATCTGTTTATCTTTATTTTAAAGACCTGGAGAGGAAAAGGCTTTCCTTTCATGGGCAGCCCCAAGAAAGACATTTAAAACAATTCGTTTTGCCACAAATTAGGGAAGAAAATGCAAATTGTCACTCTGTTAGTAAGGTTGCATATTTGGTTAAGAGTAAATGCAGAACAAATCCCAACTGCATCTCCTCACTTAACAGATCCTTTCTTAAGACAAAAGGAATAAATTAGTTATATCTTCAAGTCAATGTTTGAGTTGATGGCTGCTTTAAAGGGAAGGGGGGAAAATGACATTTCCATAACAAGTTATAGCTCTGGAATCCAGGGATTTGAAAAATCATTTATATCCCAGAGAGACAGTATGCAGTCCTGCTTTTACTTACCTGTGCCTTCTCAGGGATGCACATAATCACAAACACAGGATTATTTTAACAGTAAATGACTGTTCTCTGCTCATTAAAAAGCAGGGGCAGCACAGGCTGGGGTATTAGTGCCACCTGAAGGTCCCTTTTCCGACTGACAAGGGCCTGGAAGGTTTCTAGGGCTGAGCTCGCTAACATCATTGTAATTGTGCACAAAACTCTGATTTTTAACATAGTTTCTCAGCAAATAAATGAGACATGAGCACATATTCTCTTTGCTGTCTATTACCACTTCCTCCTGAAAACGAACAGTTACTGAAAATGATTTTCAGTAACTTTTAGAGGGTTACTCATTGATTATCCCACCACAAATAAGTAACTAAGCGTCAGTCTTACCTTGTTCACTTCAGGTGCAAGAATTTCTATCTTCCTCAGACGTTGAAATGCATCATAATCTGTTTCTCCAAACAGCCTGATGGGCTCACCCCTCTCTCGTAACCTCCTGATAACCTGAAAAGAATCAAAGCACTCCCTGACGCATAAAGGAAGCAAAATAAAATCCAGAATGACAGATTTATTTACTTTGCTTAGAATAACAAGCTGAGCTGGACTGGAGAGGAAATGGCAATATTTTAAGCAGTAGAAAAATGTTCCAGACACTTTACAATCTAAATATAAAATTCCCACGGTATTTCAGTGAAAGGTCATTCCAAATATTACCGATCCAAATTTTGCATAAAATCCCAGGCTGTTTGATACAGCCGAACCTCTTCCTGCTCTGACTCGTTTAAACAAATACACAAAAATCATCCCTCTGGCAGAGCTTAAAAACCATTTTCAAAATCACAAAGGAACTTGACAATTATCTCACTCACCTATTTGTCTTGGCAATAAAAATACTAACTGGGCTGCAGGTTGTCCCAGCATACCTATGAGATGATCTGCTGAAAACCCCCATCATTAAGCATTTGGGAAATGTGGAGTCCCATAATCTAATGGGATAGCTACCTTAAAAGCAGATATAACACAAGCGAAAAAGCCTCCCTCGATTCAAACCTCAAACCAAACACAAAACCAACATCCCCCGTTACAAGTCCTGTAAAAAGCTGAATATCCTGTCACATTAAGGGGATGTGAGACATGCTGGGATGACCTCAGCTGCGAACTTCAGTATTTCCAAGATTAGAGTGTATTCTGTACTTCTGAACTTCCTGCTTCTGCTTTGGGGTATGGATCTGTTTGTGAACTTAAACCCACATAGGCATTTTTATCCTTAGAAAAGGCAAAGAACATCCCAGCTGCTCTGGCTTTAGGACTGTTTCTTCCAGAGGCTAAGGTGAACTTCCAAAACTTAGTTTCTAAATTTGTGTTCAGACCAACAAGTTACAAAGAAAAGAAGCTCAGGGAAAAAAAAATCTTTGAAAAAGTCAACATGCCATCTTCAGTACTATCCAAGGATAATGCTGATATTCAGGGTACCACTCTGAAAGAGCTGTAAAATGTTACACAACATCTGTGTAAATCCCTGTAACAGAGAGGCTCTAGCCATCAGTACCTCCCTATGCATTCAGTTGGACAGCAGACCCCCGATAAGCAAAGATGATCATTAATTGCCAGCCGCAAAAATGGAAGCTTATTATTTAATAAAACTGCCATTAAAAGTACAGTTCACTGGATGAAAACAGCCCTAACAAGAAATTTCAGGTGCATGTCCTCTAAACTCAAGGAGTCTCTTTATGGTGATTGGTTTTACCTCCTGTCTGGAAAGAGTCATTGGTAACTTTTCCTCTGCCAGTTCGAGTTCCAGCACTGGATTTGATGTAGCCAGTGGTTTCTCCTCCTCTTCCTCCTGCTGTACCTACATTCAACAAACACAGTTACTCACATGCAAAGGAAACAAACCCACATGTTGATGAGGAATGATGGGAAGATACAGAACTCTGAAACACAGACTTTAATACGACAATGTAAACCTTCAGTTTCATAGTTTTATGCTCCATAATTGAATCTCACAGAACAATAAAAGTTCTTGATAGTATCAGTAATTAACTACAACTCGTGCAGGTTGCAGGAAGCAGTCTCTCCAGCAAACAGAAAGGGCAATTGCTGAAGCTTGGCTGTCACTTTAGCACGCAGATGCCAGCACTGGTGCCAAAAATAGCAAATCCACCCTCTGCCTGTCGATTCCTGCCCCTGTTCCATCCTCCCTACCCATGCAAGAGCATTTGCATCACTGTGTGATGAACCAGAAGGGGGAAATGATTCAAAGAGAAAATAATCTGAGAAACACAAATACTGGTACTGTTCCCAGCCCGCTGCACTTCCTCATCCAGCTCCCGAGGACCAGCGCATGCACAGGCAGAAGGACAGGAAGGAAAACCCCAGGGCAGGGTGAGAGTGGAGCTGCTTCTCCCAGTGTCAGTGGCAGTTACCCACAGCTTCAGTGAGCTGAGAATGATCAGCAGTGATCCACAGTTTCTGCTGGGTTTTGAGAGGTAATGCACCTCTCTAACAACCTTGCCAGTTTCTTGCAGGTGAAAAAAAAAACCAAAAAAGACAACTCCTCATAGGAACAGGATATCATTAACAACTCCTCTTAGTCTAAAAGAAGGTCCCTGAATCAAATAGAGCATTCCTTCTTCGTTATTCAACATTTTAATAATGCAAAACAACTCTTTGATCAAAGTAACTTTAAGACAGCAGCCAAGTAACTACAGTTCCCTGTATAAGCTCAAATTCAACACTTCTGACAGCAGGAGCAGATTGCTGGTGGTAATATTCCTAAAATAAGGAATCATCTCCAGTGTTCACTCATATCTTGATTTTTCTCAGATTTCTTATTAGAATTTATTTCCTTTCTGTACTTGCTAAAAGGGAAACAATCCAATTAATCCTAGAGCACCCTGCAGCACTCCCTGTGCATGGGCAGCCTGGTTTTGGGTTGATCAGTTTGGGAAGGTACTGGACAGAATTTTTTTTTTTTAAAGAGGCTTTTTTATTCTTTCAGGCCACAGTGCCAGCCTTGCACTCAGGTGTCAGTGTGACTCCATGTGGCTGGAAGGATCCACCCCTGGAGCTCCAGCTGCAAGATTCAGCCACAAATCTGCATTCGATGCTGTATTAGCAAACACAGAAAAAAATCAATCCTACAGCCACAGGTGTTTGGAATGAACAAGGGAAAGACAATTAAATCAATGTTTAACACATA
>VZTA01005502.1:214069-229132 GCA_013398855.1 Mohoua ochrocephala | reverse complement strand
GCCACGCGAAAAACAAGACTAATCTGTGTCTGTGGTATCAAAATTTCAGCAAATCTCAGGTTTTCCTTATGTAATGAAGCTTGTTTTGTGTATAAGTTCATTCTTTGCTATGTATTCTGTGTTTGGCCATCATGAAAGAACGGGCAAGTAAATTCGTATTAAAAGGTCTCTCTACTCCTTCCTAATCTTTAGTGTCAAAATGGGATGTCAACAGGCCTTTTTGTCTAGATGATTTACATGGATCTGCCCATGCGATTGGATTCATCACTTAAAGGCCTGTATTACTTTTTTGGAGGTTTTGGTTTTGGTTTTTGGGTTTTTTTTTCACTTGGGAGAAGGCTTTCAGTATTTCCGCTGTCTTCTAAGTTTTCTCCAACTGGCAACTGAAACAAGGAACTCTCTAGGAAAGAGAGTCAAATCCTCACACTGTGGTGGAGTCTAGGTCTAAATCCAATATTTGTGGCTTCACCGTGGTCTACTCCAAAGATTATAAAGGAAGGGCCTTTTGTCATTCCTGTCACATGAAAAGAGGAAGTTGTAGGAGTTCCACAAGGGTCCATTTTTGTAATATTTCAACCCCAGTTACAGGAACTAGTTTTGAGCATTTAATTAAAATTATAATGAGGCTTTGATTATTATTCTATTTTATTTTTTTTCCCACAGTAATTGAACAGAACCAAGTTAAATGTTTTACTCACATCTCCAACCGTCCAGTGCCCAAACTTAGACAGTCTTTTAACTTTTGGGCCTATTTTTATATGTAAAACAGGATGATTTGATGACAGAGGCTTCCCCAAAGCCAGAGGCACTTTCTCTTCCTGTTCTTTGGGCACACATATTTCATCTGGTATCATGGGCATAAATGTCCTTGATCTTCACAAACGTATAGCTGGTGGGCATTATAACAAGTCTCAGCTTGTTGGGAGAAGTCTGTAAAACTGAGAATGTTTTCCGATGTGGATAATAAAATACTTTCCTGCTCCTTTATATAGTTTTTAACACGCATTCAACATGGCAGTTCCTCTTAACCTGCTTTCCAGATTTCTTTGGAAATAAAAGCTGAGAAAGCACAACTGATTTGGGTCCTGGTTCTGCAGGTTCAAAGTGCTCAAAGCTGGTCAGGACCTGCAACTGTTTACAGAGTTAAAGTACGTGGAACTCTGTTACTTGAGATACTTTTGCCAATAGAGCTTGGATTCATCTATTTAGGACTAGGAATAAAAATTTCATGCAATCTCCCCTGGCAACTGAGATCCAGTTGTCAGGATTTTCAGATTGTTTCATTTTTGTTTGTTTTAAAATGGGTTGGTGTACATTTTTTTTTTATTTAAATTAGCTCCCAGTTGAAAATTTAGCACTTGCTGTGGCAGATAAAGTTAACACTGGTGAATCCTAACATAAGAAAATAACGTGACCTTAAGTGAAGCATTGACAAGTGTACAAAGACAATACATCATTTTCTGATGTCCAGCTTTAGGTGAAAGTGATAATAACACATGGACTTCTGTGAAACGAAGTGTTTCTATCTTGTTAAGTCTTCCTTATTTGATATTTTTGTGTTTGGATAGACTGTAGTCTCAGCTCAAGTGTTTGTCTTGGTGGCTGTCTGATATTTCAGCAGGAATTTCTACTTGCTTTTGTCACTTCAGCATTATTCCCCATCCCTGGAAATGTTCAAGGCCAGGCTGGATGGGGCTCTGAGTAACATAGTAACGTCTCCCTGCCCATGATAGGGAGGTTGTAGTTAGATGATCTTTGTAAGGTTCCTTCCAACTCAAACCATTATATAATTCAGAATCCATTTGTAAGCCTGTTTTTTCCAGGATTTTCCTACTTTTTGTAGCTGGGAGGATTTAAAAAACTTCTTCCATGCAGGTGAGGCCTGCCCTGTTATTCATCAGGAGTGACTTTGGCCACCTCTTGCAGCTTGCAGTTTTGAAAATCTCACATCTCCAACCATCCTGCATTTGAAAACTAATTAGCAATTGTACTGCTCATGAATCAATCCATTTCATACATCCTTAACAGAGGAAAGGGGCTTTACGGGAGTAAAAGGAATTTTATTTATGAAAAAGATTTGTGGTTGCTGAGTCCGAAGACTGGCACTCACAGGAGCGCATTGATTGTTTGTCATAAATGGCAAGTGTAAATAAATATTCCTTCATGATTTTTCCTTTTTTAGAGGGTAATATTGAAATAAACTTCTACAAACCTATTGGAAAAGGAGCTTTATCCTTTTAGCTCTTTCTTAGGCAGAGTGGTCTCTACTAGCTTTTGAACAAGATTTGTCCAAGAAAACTTGGCAAATTAGCAAAAGAAAATAAATGAAGCAACACATTTTAAATCAACTGCATTCTAAAAGAAAACGGTTTTTTACCCAAACCACCCGCATATATGTTAACATACAGAATTAGTCCTAACCTGCCAAAAGAAGAAAATGCACAACACCTTTCAAAGATGCAAATTGACAATTAACAAAACAATAGAGTTCTAGCCTTCCATTGCTGAGGTGCAAATTGATAATCAGATTGCAAGGAAAAACTGGTGGCTTCTATTTAAGATTTGAGAGGAGGCTCCCTATGGAAGGAGGGGAGGGAAAGGGACGAAGTGATGCAACCAGTTCTACAGCAGGAAAAACCCACATAAGGAGCACAGGGATACACCAGGCTGATATCAGCTGTATGGCTTGCATGTTGCTAATTATGACAACAGGAATGAGAAGGGAGTGGTAAAATTTGGTTGTGTTGGAGTTGGAATTGCAGATATTTTTCTCATATATATCCAATGCCCTAGAGTGATGTTGATGGGAGAAAATGCAAACCCTGTGTAATGTTTTTTTTTTTCACTTACCTTTGGCAGTCTTGCCTTCACTTTGCGCATTAAATTCCGTCTCTTGTATTTTTCCTAATGTTTCATACGCCCATGAGCGGCTGCAGGTAACTGCCAGTTTATTTTATCCCAACTTGTCTCAGATATATTTTATCCTTTCCAAATATGAAATTTTACATAATGATTTCTACTTGAGTTTAAGAGCAAATAAATAATGAGAACTGCCATCGGCTTTTCTAATAGGAAATTTTAGTGCTTAGTGCTTGGGCAAAACAGGTTGTTGTACTGCAGGAAATTTTCATGTTGCAAATTAGAAAGGACATGAGGAACTGGAGATTTGTTTGGACAGTTGTAATTTGGATGCAAATTTTGAAGAAACGGTCATAAGCTTTGTTTTGTGTTTTCCCACCATCCAAGTTGTGTTTGTTCTGTGCTTTTGGCCAACTCCAATAAAATCGGTGTCTTAGGTCATATCCTGTTGTGGCCTGTAGTATTTCTGCTACTGTGTACCTGTGAAAGTTGATGGGTTTTAACGGGATTTTTGCTTAGTTTGATTTTAATTTACCAGTGACTGGTTCCCGATGCTGTTTAATTTTCAACATCTGATCTCTCCTGAAAGATCTGTATCGTAGCATGTGTATGTCCATTTTAATTTTGTTCTGCTGAATTCTTTTCTCTTGAAGTTTTGTTACTATGGAATCTGCATTTCAAAAGTAGAAGAGTAATTTAAGGATAAGACCTTTTTAATAATCTGAATAATTTGTGGCATTTGACAAATATATAGATATATAGTCTGGAATTTTTAAGACTGGTTGAAGTATTCAAGACTTGGTTAATTTGAAAACAAGCTGTATGATTAAATGTCCTGGGTATCATGGAAAGTTTCAGCCATAATTATACAGTTTTAATGAATTTGTTGCTCTTGAAAATGTTGAGTTGACAGCTGCTTAGGATGAAGTCCTGGCTGGTTGCAGCACATGATAGGTAGGGGATTGCAGAGCTCTGAGCGCACTGCACATTGCTCGGCTCCCTCTCAAAACGAAGTTGAAGATCACTCAGTAAACGACCAGCTGAGCCCTCCCTTTCCATCAACAGAGCAGCAGCATTTTATTTTGTGGACAGCTGGCTGGTAGAGAATACTTGACATCTTCCTCTGATTTGTGGTCACCATGTGTCAGCGTATGTCAGTCCACCAGGATGGTTGTCACGGCCCTCATCATGTGAGGAGGAGTGGAGGAATTTTGGATGCTGATACCGGCAGTGACAGTACTCTTGAGCCTGTATTCAGGAAACAGATTAATTCCTCTTCCAGGTGCCAAGATTTAGCACCTTTTATGTATTTTGATTAGCACTGAATAGGAGATTTTTATCCTTAGTGGTGTAATGGCTTGTTGCATTTAGATACCACTTATTATGAACTAGATTCTGACATTGAATATTATCTGACTTCTCTGAAAGCCAACCCCTCTTGAGTGAATGTGATGCTTGACAAGTAAATAATAGAGTGTGGTGCCCTATGAATGTGTTTTAACCTGTTCCACTTAAGTTTTCTTAGCCTTGATGCATGTATTTAAAGAGTGTAGTATGCAAGGCATGGAAGGATGGAAAAGTTTGTTTATGCATTCAATAATTTCTTCTTGGGCAAGATTCATGTTGATGTCATTCTACACAGCATTTTATTATCCTGCCTCTGGTACAAAGTGGTATGTAATCTGAAGGTTGGGGGTGGACTTATTTTTTTCAAATAAAAGCCACTAAGGCCAGCACTTTTGTCCCTTTTCATGTCTTCTGAAGTCCGTGTGATTTCTAACCCTTTATTTCTTTTTTCCAGGCTATTCATGTTTGCTGTCGGGCAGGGCAAATCAATCTTTTCTAAGTACTCTTTAATCATAAATCCAGATGTATTAAGCTTGCTATTACCCACCCAGTGGTAGTCAGAAAAAAGCAGGGAGGAAATGTCTAGTCAGTATGGCTGAACTGTGATTGTGATCACAGGGCTGCTTGCGCTGTGCACCTTCACTCTTGGACTGCAGTGATGCTTTTGGTCTTGTTGGTGAGCTGCCTTTTAAAAAACTTTGGTTTTATTTTTATTTAATAGAGGCTATGTTAGTATTCTGTCTAATTGTTTTGTTTTGTAGTGTCTGTTTTGTGTGCACTGAATGTTCATTCCCCATAGCTTACATTTCCCCTCTGGTTTTCAATAAATCTTGGTGGACCTTTGTATCCTGCCATCTTTTCTGCCCTTTTTCCCTAGAGTGCTAATTCCCCCCCTCCAAATATCTGTAAAATCAGCATTTTATTTTTTTCCCTCCTGAGCAGCTATTGCCATCAGCTGTTATAAAATAATGGCTTTAGATGTGTCCCTATAATACATTGACCCCTCTGTCTGATTTATCATTAATTTCCAGAGATTTGTTCCAGGCTTGAACTAATACCTTCCCCCCCAGGGTCTTGAGTTAAAAACCACACTGAAACCCACTTCCTTTTGCTTTTGTACCTGGAATATTAATCGTATTGCCTGCCACCAGCATCCCTGGCACACGGAGACATCCCACCACAGTTAACGATATCTGAGTGTTTTCCACTGGCTTCTGTAAGGACATTCAAGCTTCTTACACTTATTTCTGAGCTTGTATTTTATCTTGCTACTGTTTTCCACTCCAATATCCACGCTCTTACTTATTGGAAAACTAAGGTTTATCTCCCTGAAGTTCTTGCCAGTTGCTTCTTTCTATTTCTGCTTTGTGCCATTAAAAGAAGAAAAGGTATGACCATTTGCAGTGGAACTTGGGCTCTGCCTAACAGTGTTGGAATATTTGTAAGTTATGGTTTTACTAGGCTTGGAAGACTTTCTATGCATTAATTAATATTAATTAAAAATATTGAAAGAGGATAATCTTAGGAGTGCTGCAGCATAGTCAGCAGAAAGTATTGAATCTTGGGGTTTAAGTTGTCTTAATTTTATCGTAGTGCTCTTAAAGTGGGATGTGTTTGGAACTAGCAGGTTGAAGGCATGGTCCCTGTCAAGGCAGTGAAAAATCTCTACTTGGCTCTACTGAGCACAAGACACATAGATATTGTGCGTTCACTGCAGGATCGCTGGGACCGGAGGTGAAGGAATGTTGAGACTCGCTACCCATCACAGCTGTGTCTTCTAAGTCACCTTCTCTAGGCACTGTGAAAGCCATGTTGTCTTTTGAACTTAAAATCAGAAATTTCAACTAGTCCTTTGGAGATAATTCCCATGCCAGGGTGCATTTATTAATGTCCTGTTTGTTCTTAAAATTACAGTCAGCACTTCCTAAGCAAAGGACTGAACAGGTCGCTGTGTAGGAACCTGTTCCTTTGTAGCTAAGGCTCATCGATGCCCCTCACTGTCTTCCTGTTGCTGCAGTGCAGCCTGACAAGCAGTTACAAACCCTTGCTTAGGACACGTTTGCAAACCTGGTGTACCCATAGATCTCCCTGCCAAGACAATAGGAGCTGTCAGTCATTGCTACCTGTGAAAATTAACACCCCAGAAAAGTGAATCCACTCTGACCTGTTTTGAATTTTAGCTCTTTTGATATTAAAAAAGAAAGAGTGGTATTTTGACAATCTGGAAATCTTAATATTTATTTGCTTGATTTGGAATTGTTTTGTATAGCTACTGAAATGGTTTAGCAGCCTTTGATCATATAAATAGAGTGTGTGAACATCTATGTATATGAAGCAAGAATGATGAAATGCATGCTCTATGATGCTTCTTGTCTGCAAACCTGTTGTTAACCAAATTCAGTTTTAACCTGTGAGGATCCACAGACACGTTAGTTGCTGCAGCTAATAGGTAACAACAGTACAGACAAACAAACATTTGGAAAGTAAAACATCAAGTCCTTACTCATCACAACGTTTATTGAATTAAAGACTTCAAACACTGGGACTGTAGGTAGGGTACAGCTTGCTCCCGTGTCAGGAGGACATGCTGCTTCTCATGCCTGGAGTAAAATTGCCCGAGACCAAGGCATGTCTTGAAAGTTATGTTTCTTGCAGGCATTTATGCATAAAGACTCCATTTGTAAGGCAGAAGTAGCTAAAAATAGTATGTTGTAGTACGGTTAACAAATGATACTGAGAGCAGAGGAAAAGCTGTAGTGCCACATTTTCAGGTTCGCTTGCTAGATTGGGGGCATATGTGGGGGTAAGACATTGCTAGTCATCCCTTTGTACTCATGCCTGGTATCCTTGGTTGTTTATGCCTCAAGTTTCAAATACCTGGAGATATTTTCCGTAATATAAGGCCAGACTTTGGGGTTTTTTTTAAAAAGCGCCTAGCCAAAAAATTCCAGGATTTGATTTATAAACATTAGGATTAAAGCGAAAATACCATGATGTCTTTGTTTTACTTCAGGCCTTAAGTCAGCTGTGCTTCTGCCAGCTTTACCCAGACGCAGGACAGATAGAGACCTAATAAAAATGCAATGAAAGCTGAATTCTCGTGCATTCACAGATGTGTAGGAGATGGAGCTTTAAGAGAAGTGCACATGCAATGGCTTATGCTTAGGAACATCAACATCAGTCTTGTGGTGTGTAAAGCATTACCAAACCACTGATGTGTGATAAAGCTGCCACAGTGATGGCAGCCACTTAGCCAAATACTGTCAGCTCTTAAGTATCACTAAGAGTCTGTTTGTCCCTACTTGGGCTTATTTACCCTGTGTGACTCAGCTCCATGTTGTGGAGCATCTTTTGGCTACAGGGCAGATTGGCCTGCTTTGGTGTTTGTGTGACTTTTTGGGGCTTTATTTTGTTTGGGATTTTTTTTTAAACATGTTTAGCGGTTTTTATGCCACTTAGCACCACATCCTCCTGCCTTTGGTTGGCTTGTGGCTGACGCTACCAAGCAAGTAGTGGTGGAGCAGTACAAACAGTATTTCTACTACAAGAAAACATTCCAAGATCCTCTATCACTACAAATCTTTCAGATAAAAGGTTCATTTGATGTTCTAGAGAGCCAGATAGCTGTTTTTTTCTCTTCATCTTCTCTGTGTTAACTGTATTAACTGCTTTCCATTTGATCTGAGCTCATGGGAGCACCTGTGGTCATGTATCAGAGTGCCCGAGTTCTTTCCTTCCTATCATGGTTGCTGTTTCCTCTCCTGGAAGCCTCACCCATTGCATTTCTGCTTTGAAATGGTTGTCTCCTGGGCAGACAAAGGAGTGCAGTGCTGCCAGCTGGCTTGCCGCCCCTCCTGCCCATCCGTGCTGTTGCAGACACCTTTCAAAGCGTGGGGAGAGGTGTGGGTGGCGTGATGCCGGGCTGGGGCAGCTCCAAGACTGCATGCCTGAAGGAAGGATCAGGCTGCCTTGGCCAGAACGGCTCAGGACAGGCTGCTGGGAACAGTATTTCAGACCCCACAGATGCACTGACATAATTTCAGCATTGTTTGGGACCACATTTATGATCAGAGTCTTATTGCAGGGTCTGCACTGCAAAGAATGGGATTTACAGATAACTTCAGGGAGGGGGAGTCTACTGGAAAGCTGCAGTTTCTGCCTATTTTGGTTAACTGATTCAGCCTTTCGAGGTCATTTAGGGTGGATTGATATGTTCTCATTCTCCGTATGTGCGGCAGTGCAAGGATCCTGCAGATTGCAATAAATGGGGAAAGGGAAGGAGCAGATTGTCCTACCGGAAAGTAAAAGACTCTTTCAGGATTGTGTAGGTTGTGTAATTTGAAGATCAACATTGCTTATGGTGAACAGATGGAGAGGATGATTAGAAGCTACAAGTGCCCTCCTGTGCTATAGGCCCAATGTCAGATAAACTACCTCTACAGAAAATTATCACTTTCTGAAATTCTAGGACAACTGTAGGTTGTATTCTATGAAATTGAGAGAGAAAACTGGTGTGAGGAGGAGGAAAGGATCTAGACTGTTAACTGTGTGAGACTGCAAACTGCCTCTCAGGAAGCTCAGATTCAAGGTGATTTTAGTGTCTGTGAGTGCTCAACATTGCTTTTATGAAACTGTGCAAGAGGAAATTCCCATTATTTCAGTCCTGGAGCTCACTGTGGCTATCATTAGCACAAACCGGGGTGATTTTTCCTTCAGTGAGGGCATGCTCACCTGCCTCACAAGGTCTAACAAGTGCAGTATTTGTACACCGGAGAACACATGCTAAAACCTGAACAAGCAGTGCATTTTTCCACATGTGGCTGTAGGAAAAGCTTATCTGAGAACTCCTGTTTGAGAGCTGTAGACCAGTGTGTGTGTGTGTGTGTGTGTATTGCAGCAGTGTGTTAGTATTTAAGGCTGATTGTGTGAGGTTTTTGGGTTTGTTTTGAAAGACGTGTTTAAGGTATTAGCGAATAACGAAGACAGTGGTTAGGGAGTAAATGGTGTGCATGGACTAAGTTGGCACATCTTCTGGCTGGGAGTGAAGCATCTTCCTTGGGCCTTAGCTGGTAAAACTACCTGTGTGTTACAAGGATCCCAGTTATAATCAATACTCCAAGGGCTGCGAGGGCATACAGTGGCAGACTGGAAAACCCAGGAACTGGGTAAGTAAGCATTAGTGTCTGGCCAGAGCCTGGCAGACAAAACATGCAGTGCTGGGGCAAGAAAGCACAGCAAAGTGCCTTAATGGAGCTCTTTCTGCGAGTTGTTTAAGGGCTGGAATGAAAGTTCTGCTCAGTAAGTAGAAAAAATACTGAAATTGTGAGAGGGGAGAAAAAGTGCTTTTCCCCAAGGATAAGCCAAACTGAACTAGCACATGTAAAAAAGAATTTGGTTGTTCTTGTGGTTAAATCAATGGCAGTGAGCAGTGCCAGTGAATGAGGAGGAAAGATGGTCAGTGGTGCGGATATGGCTTTGTATTGTCCTGCTTTTGCAATGCGTGTGTGTTCATATGTGTGTAAACATATCTCCCAAAATCAGAACATGCAGCGATGGGAAAGGCGTTCCCAACATGTGTATATAATGTATGGTATTACACACAGAAACTGTTGGATAAATGAACACTAAGATTGTGAAGTCAGGCACTCAAAGCATAGGAAATGCCAGAATTAGATTTGCCTGCACAACCTTAATTCAGCCCCTTTGTGCATATGCATTATGATACAGTCTTTAATTACATGATCACATATCAGACCACTGAAATGACAGTGCTGACAGAATGAGAAGATATTTCATTTTTTAAAAAAATCCTTTTTGTATGTCCCTGTGACGGGCATATTCTGTACACATTCAAACCCCAGCTTAAAAAACAGCAATTCCATAAAATTATTGGTATAACCAATACTTGTGAAAATTAATAACTTCCTATGGACGCCTCTGTGATGCTTATCACTGTGTTATCTGTGTATTGTAAAGATGTTAATTGATTCTCACTACATCTATCTTGGTGGCACTCTGTTTTACAGATGAGAGGAAGTTTTTGAAGGGGAAGGAAGTTCAGTTAAATTCCACCTATATAGCTACAGTCATCCTAAATCCTGGCAGCAATCCAGGTCATTGAAGCCTGCTTCATCCTGAATATTTATCTGCCTTAGGGAGTTTCTGGACCGACCACATGAAAGTGTCTGAACTCTCCTACCCAAAGGTGTGCCCTTGCCACCTGTTTTAGCAGAGCCCTGAGGACAAAAATATTTTCTGCCCTTCTTCCAAAGTGATGCTACTGTGCACCAAGAAGGCCAGAGCCATGTGACAATCCAGGCTCCAAAGTGCCCCGGTGGTAGTCTTGTAGAAGGATTGGGGCTTTCAGTGGAGTGATTGATCCCAGGTAGATACAGGCCCTTCTGTTACTTCTCCATGATGATAACTGAAGAGGAGGTATCTTCCTTAGGCCTCTGTTCAGTCAGTAGAGAGAAGGAAATGCAGAGTTTACTTGGAATTAAATTCTCAGTGCGAGTCTCCAGAGGTACCCCCCTGCCTCCATTTGATGTGTAGGGAAGGTAACTCCTGTGATGGGCTTCTGAATGCATCTGGGTCAGACCTGACTTTTCAAGATGTTGTTTTCACTTTATTGTAGCTGTTTGTATCTTTAAAGTAAAGCATCAGTTGACTGCAAAATATAGCATCCCCAAGTATATGTTCAGGTACACCAGGTCAGAAAGTGGGACATGTACGACAAAGGGCTTCCTGCAAAGATTTTGGATTCTGCAAAACTGTCCTCCTTTTGGCTTGCAAATCTCTGCTGCCTTCAATTCTTGTGTTCCAGTGCCTAAAGCAAATGAATTCATGGTCCAGCAGACAACTTTGTAAGTATGCGAGTCATGTCCCAGAGCTGACTCTTCTGGGGTGAAATTCTCCTAGAAAAAAATTGGAATTTGATCATATAATTAGAGAGTATTGCAATGTGTATGCACAAAGACTGAATCTTAGCTTGGGCTTCCAGTGGCTAAATAAGAAATGATTGTGAAATCTTAAAGTACGGTATTTTGTTGAATGCCCACTTTCGCTCAATACTTTTTAACCAGAGAATTTTCATAGTATTAAACTGAAAATGTTGTAGAGGTCTACCACCCTTTCCCTCTCACTTAGGTCAGCAGAGGGCTGTTACTTACAGATACTTAGAAGAGAGTCCTGCTGGTTTCTGCCAGTTGTGGACAGCAGCAAATGGGTTGAGTCGGTCCGAAGTCCAGCAGTTATTCCCAGTTATGAGGGTAGTGGTCTCTGGCAGTCTTGGCGTATTCCAAATTATTTTTTGTCTTTCTCATCTTCACCCACACTTGTTTCTCCTCAGCTCCTGCCAGCCCGTTACTCCATTTTTTTAATCCGTGCTGCTTTTTTGTGCTTTAGGTCTTTACCTGGAGTTAAGTTGCTTCATCTGCCTTTGCAATTTGGCAGCAAACAGAAGGGCTGTAGTGCCTTTGTAGCACTTCCCAGTATAAAACCTGGGAACACTCTGATGACTCAGAAGAGCTGCTGGAAGAGCCTTTGAAGCAGGCTGGCACAACGAGGGAGGCACACGGACCTGCATAGGGGTAGCATGCCCAACATACCAGGCCGTTCAGTCTGTTACACTGATTTTCAGCAGGTCTTTTCTGCATATGTGTAAATTGAGTGCTCTCTCTTCCTCGGTCTTGAACAACATTCCGATGGGTGGTTGCAAAGGACAAGTGGCAAGAGTTGCTTTCCTCCATGCGCATTTCAAGGTCATCCAAGAATGATTTAAGCTGTGTCAGTGAGAGTGAGAGTGATTTAAGAAAAAATGTGTGGCTCAGGTCATGAATGGCAATGTATGAAGCCAAGCAGCTCATTTTTTCAGTTTTTATACTCACTGCTTTTGTGTATTGGCTGCTGCATTTATTTTCTTATAAATACTATATCTATTAGGCCAACTACAACTAAGAGTATGGCGTTTGCAATGGAGGAGTGGTAGAGGTTTGATCAGTAGTGGTGTGATTCCTGCTGATATACTGGATATTTAGAGAGGAAAGCAAACCAACAGGGGCTTCACAACACAGGCTGGTGAGAATTCAGTCCTTTGAAAACCACTACTCCAGAGATTTCGTGAATTACTCAAAATTTACCTTTGCCTTTATCGTGCCGATTCGTTGCATGTACCACAGTTGCTAAAGTAAAAAATACTGCTTTGCATTCAAGGAAACAGATTTTCATGCTTGCATCAGAAAAAAACCCCCCTGTCATAGCTGAAATAAGCAACATTATCAGCAATATAAATTTTCAAAAGTAATCTGTATTCTATAATTCAAGTTTGGGGTATGTAAGGTGCAGCCATATTTGGAGGTTCTGGTCTGCCTGTTGTATTGGTGATTATGTACTGCAGGGAGGGATGAAGATTTGCTGCTTTGCCAGTTTAATAGAGGCGAGGTAACTAATTTGATTCGGGATACTCTCATCATGAGTTGCTTGAAGGTGTTCAAATTTGCTTATGAAATAGTCCCTTCTGAGCTAAGGAGATGGAAATGAGACACTAAAAAGCTTTCTTGAAATGCTTCCATGTTTCTCAGCTCAGAACATCCCATTTGATATTAATATTAGGTACTGAGGCAAAGTCATCAGGTAGAAAAGGGAGGAAATGTAGAAATAGTCATTTTCTTGTGTGTTTCCTCAGGATGCTATTTTGAGGCTTTAAAAAAAAAAAAAAAATTCCTGCTTTGCTGCTGAGGCTGCTGTAAAGCGGGGAAGTGGCAGATGTAATTGAAGTCCCAGGGCCCTGCCCTAGAAGAGGTCCAATCCTGGCAGCATACATATTGCTTATATGAAAGCGAACAGATGGATACATTTGGTCAATTCTGCCGGGTTCATATGGAAACCTTCAGAATTTTTTCTTACTATTTTGAGTGGAATACTTAAATCTGTTATCTGCTGAGAAGCTGTAGTTGCCTGGGATGGGTGCTTTGGTAGCTTTGAGCAGGGAGTGTTGCCTTACTGTGGATGTCTTCCGATCAGATGTGTTTATCTCCCCATACTCCTTCCCCCCACCCCTTCCTACAGGACCAATTCAGCTACTGGAGGAGTGAGCTGGATTTTTTTCAACTTCAGTGGCATGAGAACTGTCAGCTGAGTCTTAATCATGGAGCTATTACTGGTAGTGAATATGAAGGAAAGAGAAGAAATCCAGCTTGCTTTTCAGACGATGGATTGATTGCAGAAGCACATTTTGATTATTCTTGGGGTGGAGAGAGAAGAGGAAGGAGGAGATTTGGAGAACAAAAACATCACATTTTCTTTAATTAAAAAACCCACTAATTTTCAGATACTAATTCATGCTAAATTCTTGCTGACAGTTTTTGATGTTTCCCAATTCAAAACAACTGAAAGCAATGAACTGAAGGGAGAAGAATGAAGAATCAAAGAGGAGGGGTGTAGCTGCATTAGCAGGACACATCTTGAAGTGCTAATACTTAGTCTGGGAGGGGGCAGGAGGTAGGATTAATCCGTAATGCTTGAAATTAGTTGCTTTTGAGTATCCTCAGGTGTGCGTGGGGGTGGGTGTGTCTGCATGTGTGCACACATGTAATGATCTAATAACATGGCATCGAGAAAAGAACTGGTATATGGCTAAATTCTGAAAGCCTATCATACAGATGTGTCAGCATCTGTATTGTCATCTAGTTATCTTTTGTCCAAGTGTATAACCATATAAAAATATACACAATAAGTATTTAGACACTATCAATGACAGCTCTGTGCAGTATTAAAGTTCTTAAAGAAACTCACTCTTGCCAGAAAGCTTTCACTTTAATGATTTCCAGGAAAGCTGTAAGCAAAGCAAAAAATTATGCAGTCTCTGATATTAAAAGCATGTTTCCGTGAAGATTGCAGTTGCGAGTGCTCATTTCTGTCTCTTTTTTAAAGCAAAAAACCTCTTTTAACCACTAGTGACAATAACTTTTGTTGAAAATGGGGGCTAGAAAAGAAGAGTAGAAGCTGAACTCGTTGGGAGAGAGGGCTAGGAAGCTTGATTTTGACAAAAATAGTTTCTTCTCTATTCCTCTCTCACTCTCTTGAGCTGCATCCTTCTCACAAAAACAACTCCACCCACTGTTGTAGAAAATGGCCATCTCTTGGTATGTTCTGTGGAGGTCTTGTTTTGATAGTGCTAGTGCTAGTTTTGGGGATTAACAGGAATAACCCTCTCAAATTTTGTTAAGACATGGTACCAATACAGAAGGACCCATGCATACTATTTAAAATACCCTTGTTAACAGAGATTTAACAGTCATTTCATTCTCCACTGTTCATCACATTCACACATGTGGGATGGGCATTAACAGATTGAGCTACATCTTTTCATTTCAATTCTGCAGCAGTCTCTCTTTGTAGGAATACTTTATGTAGTAATAATTTTCTTCCTATTACAGACTTTCTAACTATGTTAATGGCAGTAGACTGGCCACAGAGACATTCGTGAGAGCTACCTTTGCAGTGACATTTAAACAATTTATTTGATCTTGCTTTAGCATACCTGCTCATGCCTTTTTTCACTCTGTTGATGACCTTAGGAGAACTTTGTGTATAACCGTGGGTCTTTCAATCACATTCAGCTTAACAAAGTGGTATGCAAATTTCTGCAAGATGTTATTTCTGAAGTCTTTGGGATTTGCAGTGAGTCTGCTAGCAGGTAGATGCCCCTTGACAGCATGGGCACGTTTAAGGAGCAGCTCCAAGGCCAGGTGCAGAAGGCAGAGTGTCTTAACTGAGGATGCTCTCTTTAATGGGTATGCAGTGGTTGGGTGAGCCTTGACTTACCCAAAGCAGAAGGTGCTATTATCAATATCTTTT
>VZTA01005502.1:193880-207779 GCA_013398855.1 Mohoua ochrocephala | reverse complement strand
TGCTATTACATATTTCTATGGCAGCTATTCCACGTGATATATATTGGGTCACACATTAATTTACACCAGCCTCTGTTCTGCAAAAAAGAGTTCATGAACTAAATGAAAAGGAATGGGGAGGGGGATGTCTAGCAGAGCCCAGGCTTTTGTTTCATGTTTTGGATGTATTTTCTTTTTAAAATAAAATTGTTGATATGCATTTGCTTTTATTTTTCTAGCCTTCCTCTTGCTGATGACTGGGTTCCTGTTTGATCCTGTTTACAAGCTTTCGAAGATTGAAAATAACCCCAACTCCTCTGCATTGGGTAGGAAAACAAAGCCATATAAAGACATACCGCAATTACTCTGGAGGGCTGGCAATAAGGAAGAGTGTGGTATGAAGGAAGAGCTTTTGGAGAAAAAGGAGAAGGTTACTAGGTTACCACAAAAGACATTAGTGTACTCAGTTTTTCTCACCCACTCTTGGACTGGGGAGGAGGGGGAAGAGTGGGCATGTCAGCAAGTAAATAAGCATTCTCCAGTGTGTCTATTCTCTGTATAAATATTTTAGGTTTGTCCATACTTACTGTTACTTATTCAAAGTGCTTTGCAGTTGTATTTCAATCTATTCAAAACATTCAACTATTGAAGATTTTTGGGTTTGGATTGTTGTTTGGTTTGGTTTGGGTTTTGTTTAGGTTTTGGGGCTTTTTTTTTTTTTGGTTTTGTGGATATATGTGCACTATTTTAGTAGTGTATCTGTGTAAATATCTATATCCCAAGTACTACATTTTTACAAATATGTTTCTTGTAATAGGGAGACTAGATGGGGAACAATCTGGCAAAATGGTGTTGGTCTGGCAGAAGACTCGGATACAGATAATCCCACCAGTTACTGGCCTGATGCCAAAATGGTTTTTGCTTTTATATATTCTTCATATATATTTGTAGCTCTGTAGACTGTTATTATCTAGTTATATAGTTTCGTAACTTCAGTACTTTTCCTATTAGACAAACAAATTCCTGACGGCCGGTTCTAATCTTGCTTCTTATGGGAATCAAGAACAAGACCCCTTCCCAAGACACTTTCTCATGTAATAGACAAAAACAACTAGCAAGGAGGGGGGCTTCAGAAAGGGTTGAACCAAGAGGGGGAATTACTTCATTACCTGTCTAATTGAAGATTCTTGTCAATTATGCTAATTTGCTAAACTTGTAAAACCGCACTTGCCCTATGTCACGTGTGCCTTTTCGACACATTTTCGGCATATATTTTGGCGTGTTGTGCATCTGGAGGGACCCTTCATTAAAAACAGTAACCGCATTTTAACACCTAACCTTGTTTGGCTCTTGATTTTAAGGGCTGAAAAGGCAACAATCCTGTAGTAGTTTCTGTGCTTAATCTGACTTCCATGAATAGTAAATGTTTGCAGAATTAAGGTTTCAAAGACAAGCACTTCCTTTTGGTAGCCTTGTTTTTATCCTTGTTATTGTGGACTTCAGGAACTAGAGTTGAGGTTGGCACTCTTGAGTCTGATGAGTTTGTCGTGGGGTTAGGTGTCACCTATCTTTGACCAGGTTCCTCTCACTTTTCGTGTATCATGAGTGGCAATTGCTAAAACATCAGGGTTAGAAATGCAGCCATGGTGACAGGTAACACTTACATCCAGTTTTCCTGGGTGGAAGTGAGGAGAAGGTATGGAAGGCAGTCAAGAGCCAGAGCTGTGCAACTGAGATTTTAGGGCCGACTACGATAAAACCCAGAGACAGCCTTCTTGATTTCAGTATGATTTTGTCCACATGCAGAGGGCTATTCCACTGTTCTTTTTCGGAAAAAAAAAATTTCTAATTAAATTTGAATGCAGGATAATGTGAATGATTGATAATATTATGGTGTAAATCGATGCTTTTCTGCTTTGTGGTGAGGCCTTAGACACGCATCTGAGATGACAGTCTAAGTCATGGTATTTTAACATGATTGATTCAGATATGGAGAAGTTGTATGATTCACTTATATCTTTCTAAATGCCAGAAGTCAGTTGTGACATTCTCATCTCTCCCTCTTCTAAATAAGCTTATCAAAGAAGAAATCACTAATTTGCCAGGCAGTGCTTAATAATCAAGGAAGTGAAACTTCTATTTTACAGAAAAAAAAAGAAATTTTTGCTGAGTTGCTGAATGATTTTTAAATCATATAAGCTTGCTGTGTACCGAGCAACTAATTTTTTTTAAAATTATTTTTATTTTTTAAGGCCTTAATTCTGAGAAGGGTCACTAGCCTTTGAGAATTGAGCCACTTTGTTGACAGATCTGTCCTCTAAATTGAACAGCATTAATTAGAACTTTATGCTGCAGATCCTTACTTTTTAATGAGGGTGGCGCTATCAACAAAAATGCCTAATGGATTTGAAGCTGATTTTAAAAGGTCTGCCACCTGTAGATAAAAATGTGCATTACTACACATGGTAATTATCAAGATCAAAGGCTGTGATATGATCCATTGACCTTTTGAAATCAAAACACTTACTCTAAAGAAAAAACGCTACTGATTTCTCCAGCTATGTTAATATAGGACATGTCTGTATGTTCAGCTGTATTGATACACTGTAATATATCTACGGGAAAAAAGAGACTTTGAATTATGTTAGACCCAAATTTCCCATCATTTCCTCTGCAAGCTTACAAAGCTCTCGCTATTTTTGTATGTGTTGAGTAACTTTTTTTTTTTAATCTAATGATATAGATTGCTAAAAATATTCAGGTGTCTGAGACAGCAGCAAAACATCTCTGAGCCACCCTACAAAAATAAACTAGTTTTGTGCGTGCAGGATGAAGAAGCAAGTATACAGGAACAGATTTCAGCTCCAGGCTTTTTTTCAGGGGCATTTGCAATAGGGAGGGGAGAAACAACCCAGCAACTATCATTGTAAAAATTATGAAAAGCACTTTGATGGTCCTTTTTAAAGTCACTTCACTAAACAGGGGCCAAAGCAAAAGCCTGAAAGGCAACTTGTAGTTGGCTCTTAACAACCTCAGCCTCTCACTGCTATTTGCAGTTGAGAACAAGTGCCTGAGCACACAGTAACGGTGAGAAAGACTAAAGGGAAATAAAGGACACGAAGGAAGGATTTTCTGTTTTCATGTGAGTACTTGGAAGAGCAAGCAAGTGAAGAAGCAGCAATTTTAGCTAAGCTAATGTAATAGAAGACCATTGCACCCAAACTGTCTCAGCAGAACTTCCTGCATAATTAGATTGTAAATCTTCTCAACTGAGGAAGTTTTGCCCAGGGTCAGATTGTCTAAGTAATAATCCATTCTACATAAATTAGAAGATTTGAACTGCTGGGATACATTATTACATTAGTTTTGTTTTTTATTCCTAATATAACTAAGGAGAACAAATGCAACAATTCTTTTTCTTTTCTTTTTTTTTAATTATCTCATGTCTCTTTCGCTCTTGTTTACCTCAGAAGGCCTTTCCTGTAGGTTTTGGGATTTTTCCTGAGCAATCATGATGAAGTTGTTATATAGGCAAATTAATACATTTTTAATACACTTCAGAAAGTGATGCCAGAGAATCCTTTGGCCAAGTGACATCACTTCTTCAGTGAAGAATTTAGTCAGAGATGCTGCTGCTCTTTTTGTGCTGTTGAAATTTTATCTTCCACTATGACCCCCTTTTTCTGCAAAGAACAGAAATTCGTCTTTGCGGTAAGAATTGATGGGTGAAAATTTACTAATAACTAGTTTACAACAGGCAGGGTTTTAAGTTAATAGTTCAATTATTTTCTTTGAGAAAAGGAAGATTATGGGTCCTTCACATGCATATACAGCTATATGTAAAAGCGATGGGGTAAATCCTGAAGTTCTTATTTGGGCAAAAATTGCCATTGAAATTTCAGTATTTGATTTGCTTGAAGAAAGCCAAGTTTGCAGTATAGCACAGATGAGTTGATATGCTTTGGACTTGTTGTCAGTGTGTGTTTGGGGGGTGCTGTTTTTTTGGCGATTTTTTGGTGTTTGTAGATTTGACTTTCACTATAAAATGGAGAAGTAGCCAACTGCTCAGGAGAGCCTTTTGGAAATAAAACAGCTTTGGGGCTAGATTCTCTTCTTACTGAAAATTCGTATGCTGCATAATGGTAATTTATTTTATTTTAAAGACAAGAAGGAAGCTATCTGGGGTGAGAGGTACTAAACTCCTCATTTCCCATCTGCTTACTGTGCTCAAGGGTAGAAAAAATATGAAATGGAATCGATAATCCTGTGTTTTCAAATACAGGAGTATTTTACGTACCTGATGCCAGTTCTGTGAGCTCAGCTGCCTGGTGAGTCTGTGGTCAGCTACTCTGCAGAGCACTGGCAGCTGAAAGCAAAGCATAAGTTTGGGTGGAAATGGCAAGTGCTCTCTAAAGTCCTGGAAACAGGGATACTCCCAGACCAACGGATGTCTGCTCACCCTTCCCTCAAGTGCTGTGCAAGGAGCAGAATTCAATATACTTTATGATTTTTCTATCATGCTGTGAGACACCAGTGGATGTGAAAAAAAGAATAATAGTTTAGAAGACATGAGGAAAAAAATAAAGATCTGTGAAAGTTCTTTGACACTGGCATTTTGGAGAAACACCGTATCTTTTGGGTGTCCTTGGAAACATTACAAGAGCATTGGAAGCCAGAAGATAAACCTTTTTTTTTTTTCTTTCTACTTAAAATCCAAACTTGCTCTCATTGCTGCCATTATAATCCTTATAAAATTACTTCTACATATTTAAAATTTCCATTATTATTATTATTATTTAACAGCAAGTAGCTGTCTTTCTTTTTTTTTTCTTTTTTTTTTCTTTTTTTTTTTTTTTGTCCTCAGGAGCATCAGATATAAAGAAAATCAGAAATCAGACCTCAAGACTACTTTTGAGGCAGAAATAATCCAACCATTATTTCTGGTGTAAAAGGTTTGTGAATAGCATCATTTGCCTAGAAGCTGTTTTCCAACCTAATAACTCCTGGAATAATGACCTAAAACTGTTTCCAAGAGGATTAAGGCCCATATAACTATTAGGAAGTATAAGTTTCTGAAAAAGCTTCTTTCTGATTGGTGGAGAGGTGAGTTCTGATTTAGGTTAAAGCTGCTTGCTTAGGAGAATCAGTTTCAATCTCTCTGAAGTCAAAAGTGTTCAAGTAATCCTCTAGAGAAGGATTGTCTGAGGGTTTTTTTTTTCTTTCTTTATATATGTAATATATATGTGTATATATAGATATTACTTATTGCCATCATCATCTGGAAGATGGTCATTTAAAAGAGTTTTTAATCCATTTGGGAGGGGCTTTTTAATCTTCTGCTTTAGTGTGCCTTGAGCAAAAGCTATTCAAAATGGGCTGAGATTGCAGCTGAACACTTGGCTTGTTGGTTAATCATCACTTGAACACTCTTCATTGGAGAGACTGTGGAACAGAATTTATTATCTGTAATGATACTGGTGTGTTTTTAAGGTTGCGCACATGTTGGATGTGCTCTTGTTAATTGCTTTTTCAGCTACCGTGGCCTGTAAAGGGGAGGGAGGAGAAAGTATGGGCTCAGGATGATTTGGGAATATCCAATGTACAGGGGTCAGGCATTATGCACTAGAGGAATGCTCGGATTTGCAGCTGAATCTGTTTGATAAAGAGCTGCTCACGGAGTTGTACTTTTAAATTGGCAAAACTTCCCAACCATGCATCAAGATGCACTGGTGACAGAAGTTCACCACAGAAAGCACGTGAATTCACACTGAAATGGCTGTTAACCACCTATTGTTTTTCACCTTCTTGAATTAACCAGAGCTAATGCCGGAGCCTCTGGCTGAATCACAGAAATGTCTCAGCAGATCACACTGAAAACCTGAAATCATCAGTGAGTTCAGCCAGCTTTATCCTAGGATGCCTTCCTTGCCAGCAGTCAGGATTGGTTTACATCTGTCCCAAGAGCATACTCATGTAAGAAGGTGAAATAAACATCTGGCATTAGCAAAGGAAAATAGAATTGGTTTATTTACTTGAGGAATTAGTATCACTGGCCATTCAGAAATCTGTAATAATATGTGTGTGCTGTATTCATTTTGACCTTTAGAGAAATTTGGCCTTGTGTGCAATTTAAAGGTGATTTAGCAGAGCTTCTCACTAATAAGGTAACAATAAAATTTGGCTGTCGAATCTTGTTATACAAGACAGAGCCCGTTTTGTGGGACACTGAAATCCATCTTTTAAAAATGCAGAAGGAATATAATCAGTGATGGTACTTAGCATGCAGCTGAACTGGGCCCTGTTTTGAAAAGATCACTCTAATTTTTACAGTGGTTAACTGCAGCCACAATAGAGAAAAGTGAATGAGTGTTCGCTGATTAGATCTGTGGCCAAATTCTTATTTCTGATGCAGGGTGCGCAGTGCCAAAAATCTGATGCATATGCTTATGAAATATTTTTCTGGTTCTATATGTACTATAAATACATTCCACATGGCTTTATACAAAGCTCTCTGTTATTTCAGTAAGTCACAAGCTACTAATCCAGATCCAAAAAAGGTGAAGCTCTGAATAAGGTTCTTTAACATGTTATGACTTTGAAACACTGGTTTAGAGTATATTTGCTTCATTAATTTGTGGCTTTGATCTCAGTTGGGTAAGCATTGAAACGATAGGCACAATTTAATGGGGAAAAAAAAAAACCCTTTTCACAAAGGTCTCTTGTTGCCCTTAAGTTAACAGACTGAAGAAAGTTCCTCTTCATTTTCAGTAGTCTAGGTTCTGATTTTAAACCAGGAATATGTAGTCTTACTTAAAATATATCATTCAAGGAATACTGTTGCTGAAGATCTTATTTGGTGCGACCAGGTTTGGCAAAATTGCTTGCCTAGGGTAAATAGGAGTCTCCCCTGGAATTTGTAGAGGAAAAAAAATCTGTGCTCCCTCTACTCCCAGCTGTGGGACTGAGGGAGTAGTTGTGCAGTATGGTCTTCCCTAGCCCCAGACAGGTTTGTCCAGTGGCCCAGGAGCTCCTTGGAGTTCCCAAGCAGCAGTAAAATTAAATCTGGTTACTGCCTTGCTGGCTTCTCTTTTTTATACAAAAACTTGAATTCCCGCATTACAATTAAAAAGATGAGGAGAGAGAGTGGATTAGCTGCAGAGAAAGAGTTTGGTAAACCTAAGCAGACAACTCTGAGTTGAACTGCAGAGATGTTCTGCTCGTTGCAGCAAGAGGTTGCTCTAGTTCCTCCTTGTTTGTCTGGGTTTTTTTCGATCACCATATATATAGTCAGTCACCGGAGTAAATTCAAGTTAAATGAGGGAACACTTCTTTTCCTCCCCTCCCTTTTATTTCCCACCCAGAAGCAGCTTAATATTACCAATGGAAAGTGCAGCTTTGTTCCCGAGACTGGTGATACAAACACAGTATCAACCCATTTGTTTGCTTTGTCCTTTGCTCATAAGCTTCCTAATTGGGCCTTCCTACTGTACCTTTCCCACATACCTGAGGTTTTATCCTTTGTAGCACTGCAACCCTGGGAGAGCAGAGTCCACTCCCTACCACGTATCTGTAGCCACCCAATCAATGGCAAGTGTAAGGAAGATTGTGGTCATCACTTATACCGGTGTAACAGCATAGAGATGGCTGGGTTGGGGAATTCAGAATTTTGGGAGTGCATATGTGGGCATGGGAAGATTACTGTGGGGGGGTCTCACTTGTGGGGGCAAAGATAGCGAAGCTGGGCTTGGAGATCTCAGCAGTGGCAGTCAGAACAAATGCTCTGGGATCCCCTTCCTCAGGTGAGGGGGGAAACGAGCATCAACGGACACTGACATCCCACAACTGCTTTTTGGTCAACCTCCCTAAACTCTGATGAAAGAGGCAAAGGTGATGATGGTAACTTCGTAAAGTCTGGTGTTTTGTGCCTTCCTCTAAGAGTCAGGCAGAAGATCATGTTTCGATAGAGCTGGGGAGTGCTGAGCCCTCACCCTCAGAAAATAAGGCCTCCTTGCAGCCCCTCAAGTGGGGTGCCCCAGGCTGAAGCACATGAAGCCTCCAGCTGCTCCTGAGTCATTCGATGAGAACCCTCATAAGGAAAAGGGAAAAGGGGCATTCAGTGACTGGACCTC
Source organism: Mohoua ochrocephala (assembly GCA_013398855.1). Lineage (NCBI taxonomy): Eukaryota > Metazoa > Chordata > Aves > Passeriformes > Acanthizidae > Mohoua > Mohoua ochrocephala. The sequence continues at coordinate 199,671 of VZTA01005502.1, read as the reverse complement.
ATAAGATAGGAGAGCTATCAGCTTCTGATTTCTACACCTTGGAAAGGGTTAATGCCGAGGTGCTCTATTGTATTAATGATGGTTGTCTCTTCACAGGCCCGTTGGGCTCTTTCAGGGGCCTCTCAAAACAATGAGTGCAGTGAGGCTGTTCTGTCTAATTACTCCAAGACAGGGATGCTAAAGAGGAATTAATGACAGTTGACAAGTGCAATTAATAATTATAGCAAAGCTGGGAGTCATGCAGCAGGCAGATGACAATAACAGGGTAACTGTACATGACAGCTTTCATCCGTTCCCCCCCTGCCCCGCCTGCTTCTCCTTTCTTTTACCCTTTCATGTGAGCTGCTGCATGAGCCGGGCCAGGCCGTGTGTGAACAACGAAGGAGAAGATCTAGTTCCTTAGATTTGTCCGATTTCTAACCTGCCTCTCCCCACCACACTCTCTCCCTCCTAAGGAAAAGTAAAATTAAAAAAAAAAAAAATTACAAAAATTATCAACAGCACCAACTTAGCAGCACAGGCTTCTGTTAGCTTTCACGGTCAGGTGTTGACAAGACTACTTAAAATTCATGTTGTGAGATTGGAAGGAGAAGGGGACAGGGAAAGGCAGCAGCAAGCTGGAGTTGAAGTGGGATTTCCATATCAAAGGCCAGGCCTTTGGCTCTGAATGGTAATTAAAGTACCCAGATTTCATCTCCTTGGTCAGCTCATGAAAAGGAAAAAAAAATTAGAGAGAGGATTTTTTCACTCCCTTTAGACTACAGTACAGCAAGCAGTAAATTAAATGAAAGTTGAGCTAAAAGGTGCCTAACGCTTCAATCTTTTGCATCTAATAAAATCTATGATGTTTTTAAAGCATTTATTCAGTTCACATCTTCATCTTGCTGTGATTATAAAGAATATCATGTCTGCTTACATTTATTGGGCACACATCTTGGCCTTCCCAGGGTTGTAAAAGGATTTCACTTTTCATTATGTTGCTGTTGTGTTACGGCCTTTCGGCTTAAAAAAAAAAGAGGGAGGGGGTAGAAAAGGAAGGGGAAAAAAAAAAAAAAGCACATTTCTGTGTAATTTCTAGTTGGTCATTGTAGGAACCACTAACAGGGAGAACCAAATAAATGCAAATTTAATGAGGCATGGGGAACTAGTAATGAGATTCAACAGCCTCTCACCTTGAGGTTGTTGGTTCAAACCAGGGCTGTGACACTACTGAAAGTGGCCACAAACCAGCAGTCACGTGGCTGTAAATGTACAATGTTTTGTCACTTTGGTCCAGTTCCTAGTGGACATACAGTGATGAAATGGAAGCCCTGCTTGCATTTGCTGGAGTCCCTCTTAGGGACAAGGACTGTTAGCACCATGATTTCCTGAAATCCCTGGATTTCCTCCCTATAGCATGTTAAAGTCAGGTTTATGCTGCAAAAATGTGTGATGTCTTTCTCTGAGCTCCCCCTTGGCTATCTTGATTCCAGGTCTTCTGTAGACATGCAGTGGTTTCCCATCTTTGGAGCTATTTGGGGCTGGGCCTCTCAACAGCAGTGGGTGAGTGCCAAAAACCTGGGAGTTTGACTAGTGCTGCTGGTGTCCTGTTGTGCCCTTGAGTTTCTCTTTACGTCTGTGCTGGCCAACCAGTTACTCAACACCGTGGGCTCCTGCCTTTGGGTTTGCACCTCGGTAAATCCATGGTTGCACCTTCTTTGGCTCCATGCCCTAAGGAGAAAAGGAGTTTAGCTCTTTTCAATTCTGCTTCATAACTACAAAAGACCGAAACCTTGTCTTGGGGCCAAAATGTGTATAATTGAAGGCGACCAGGCTGGGTCAGAACGTGCTACAGGTCACTGAAAATAACTCTCCTGACCCCACTGGATGGCGGATCAGTTCCTTGAGGTGAAGCTCCGACGTTTCTCTGGTTTGGTCCATTTTCCTACAGTTACATCTCAACTATACCAAATGTGTGCCTTCTGACATAACCATTTTGGTATGAGTTACTAGAGATGTGGGCAGTACTGGTGGTGTCCTGTATGTATTAGTACAGCAGTTGAGATGGAAGGGGTAAGAAGAGTTCCTTGGAACAAAGAATGGAATAGTTAAAACTAAAATTTAAAGAGGAAGGAGAGGGAGAAAAAAGGCGAAATATTGTTGCTGTAGCAAAGAACGAGAACTTACAAATAAGCCAAACTAAATACTCGCTGAACACGCAACCCAAACTCGAGGCTTGGAAATGTAGACGTGTATTCTAAATTTTTGAGGTTATTTTTCTTCTTTCCCTTTTTACTCTCTCTTCCTTTCTTGCTCTTTTCCTTCTCTCTTCCTCTGTAAGGTATGCTTTCCTCCCCCCTTACCCCCAGCTCGAGTGCATCATTTTCTGCTATTGTGTTTAAAAAAACTCTGCTGCAGGGGCTCTGAAATGAATAAAAATGTAATCCTCAATGTGCCCATTGTGCACTCTCATTTGTTTTTGCTGTATCGATTTATCAGCAGAGGGAAATTACTCGCTGGAAGAGAGGATGCCAGTCAGAATGACATTTATTTCATAGTACAAGGAGGCTCTCCAGCGTGTTTCCATGTAACCCAGATATTGGAGCTGTAAAAGGGCTTGTAACAAGGTTTAGTGCTATGATTAGATCGTGTGGAGCACCTTGCTTTCATAACAACAGGCACTTGGCGGGAGCCAAGGCCTCAGGTTATGGTCAACTTTTTTATTTCCTTTTACCTTAACACAGAGTATTTGGCTTGCACCTCAAAATGTTCCTCTGTTAAAAACTCAAGCATGCCAGCTTGTGAAATCTTACTTGGTATTTATACGGGTCTTGAGCATTCATGCCACTGAATTAAAAAGAGGAGAAAAAAAAGGATAAACTATTTACTTGTTAACCTTTTTAGCTTTGTGCTTCCTTGTGCTTCTAGTGAAGCAAATTTTTTCCTCCAGTGACCGTAAGCTGTGGTTGCTCAAGGTAAAAATGGAGCATACTTTTTACACAAACCTGTAATAGGTATATAAGAGTTGCAAATAAAGATGGGACTCAGGAGGCTGAATCGTGGTCCGGGATTTGTGCTTGGCTGCTGTTGCTGGATAGTTTGTGCTGAGGGCTTTGCTGTGCAGATTTGTCTGGGGTCTGTTTAGCTCAGCAACCCCTTTTCAACAGCATTGAAGGTCAGGTAGTTCAAAGCAAGATTCACAAATCCCAGAGTGGGTCTTGCTCCATGGCACTGCTCTTTAGCAGACGGATGCTGGCATGTTCTCCACGGCATTTATGTACCTTTGGAACTGATGCTGGTGGGGAGACCACCTCTCCTGACCACCGCAGGAACGTGAGGAAATAGGCAGTAGGAGATATGGGAAGTTATGTCTGTGTTGAAGATTGCTCGATGCTTTCCATCCTAAAACTCTCAGTTCAGCTGTTCATCTCTTTGCCAAACAATTTCAGCTTTGGCTGATATTTTCCATTTTGGGTGTTTGCCTCAGACATTTAAAAAAAAAAATTAAAATAATTTTTCAGCCAAAATGGCTCAGCTGTCCCTAAGCTGAGAGAAAAAAAATAAGTCGTTTTGCTTTTATTAAAAATATTCTCACTGTCTCAATGGAAAGCTCAGCTCCCAAGTTACAAGCCTCTGAAATGCTAAATTGTGTATCCGGTAGCAACTTTATTGAGTGATAAAATTAAACCGGTTTACCTAGCCTGTTGAGTTTTTTGCTAGACAGTGAACTCACTGGCTTTCATGTCTCTGCTGCCTTTGTCTTTGGGATGGTGGCTGGGAAGTCATGGTTAAGCTGAGCTTAGCTAAAACTACTTAAATCCATCTGCCTACATCTCTCTTTCTCTTTTAAACACAGGATAATGCTGTTGATACAACTGTATCCAGCTGAAGTAAAAGCTGAGGCTGCATTTGAGCCGCAGAATGAGCTGAAGGCTTTGCTAGCTAAGCTTGACCTAAACTGGACTGTTCCTTTCCAGTGTAGATGAGATGTGTTATTTCCCTCCTAAAGTTCAGGTCAGAAATAGAGAGGGAGCGAAAGAGAGTAGTACTGAACTGTGGAAGAGAAATAAAAACAAATAAGTGGCTGGCAGAGGCAGAGGACAACACTATTGCTTTTGGTGAAGTTCAGAGCATGCATACAAATAAGTGTGACAGAACTTGTTGCAGCAGCAGGAGTGTGGCTCTTCCCTGGGGCACCTGTTATTTGTGTGAGACATCCCCTTCTGTGGGCAGGCATTGAACTTTTCAGGAGAGAACAAATGACAGATTTCTTTCCTCTGCCTTGCTGAGGTAGCAAGTGGCCAGTGCAAGGAAAGAGGTGCGTACTTCTGAGGAGAAGAGTTGGAGTCTGTGCGTATGTGGACCTGAGGAAAGGAGGTCTCAGCACACCACCGACTGAAGATGTGAGATGGGTTGAAGCAGCCAGAAAATCATCTAAGCAGCTATGATGGCCTGCATTCTTAATGCCTCGTGTGGTTTAGGAATTATCTGCTTTGTCAATACATTGGACGATGGGAAGGTTTATTGATTTGTATTTTTTTTCTCCTGCACACCCAAGCAGCTATATTTGGAATGAAATACGGATTCTGATAACGAGAAGATAAATGGAAAAAATGTAGTTTAAATAGTGTTGTTATCTTAAAATGAATGCTCGAGTAACATACAGGCTAAAACTATTTAAGCATATGGAAATGTATGTGAAATCAATACACTACGATGTCACTTTTTGCGTCAGAATCAGCATGTGTCTGTGCTGACAAAATGCCATGCATTACCTTTCCCCATCTGTTCAAAGCACATTTAGGAGTGCCTTGAAAAGCTTTTGCAAGTCATGACATAAATACACAACTGGATGGTGCAGTGTAGATAGAGCAGCAATCTAGCAAAGCCTTCTTTAAAGGGAAATTATTTTAATCCTTTTCAGGCAAGAAATTAATTTTCAAGAAAAAAAATATGGTGCTGGTATAAAAGTATAGTAGCATTTACCAGTCATATCCACATTAAACATTTCTCCCCAACACTATATCAGAAAATAGCTTTCAACATGGAGAAAATCCAAAATCAATTAGTTCAGTTTAAGTTATTTCAAATTTCATTGTTAGTTTTTAAGGAACATCTTCCAGACTGTCTCTAAACTTTGCATGGAAATTAATTTAGTTAGAAGTTTTCTTCCCACTTGCATATTCCAGCCTAGAGAAACTGAAGATTTGCAGACATCAGCAGTAAAAATAGTACCATTAATTCCCACACAGTAGTACCTGAGTAGTTCTTCAAATGCCACTTTCTTTATAATTATTGACTTTTTACTGGTGCTTCTCATACTATGATATGTAATAAACCCACACTACTCTCACTTACGAGTGTAGGTAACTACACTCATCTGACAACATGAGTGTAATTGTCCATCCTCATGACTTTATTGATGATTTTACATAATTTTCTTTTAAGAATTGTCTTTTGGTCATAGATATGCAGAAGGCTGAGGGGTAGCTCGCTGTCTATGTGCTTCCCTAAAATGCAGGACTCTGCTTACGTGCCCCAGGTGATTGCCGTTTCTAGGGCAGAGTGGCCTCCATCTTTTAAGCAACTTTCAGGACCACACAAGTTTGAATTTCTTATCTGTGGTTTCCTTCTTATCTGTGTAACTTGATTTGTAATTCTATCCATCAGCTCACAGTTTTACTTCAGTAAAACTCCTGGTAAATCTTGATATACAACAGCTGGTGGTGTGAGCTCTTCGTGTCCATCTCTGTAACCAGAGGGAACTACACACAGACAGAAGGGAGTAGAAGCCTGAAGTGATAGCTGGTCA
>VZTA01005502.1:180873-193845 GCA_013398855.1 Mohoua ochrocephala | reverse complement strand
GGTTGTTTGATAGACTGCAAGGCTCTAGATGTCCTGTGGAGCAAAAACCTCAGGTACTGGATGGATATTGCTTGTTCCTGTCTCTGTGGCACCTGGTCAATGACTAGGAGAAGGTGATGGAAGTACAAAGGAAGAAACTGGTTTTGGAAGGTTTCTCTTTAAAACTGAAATGTAGTTTGAGAACCTCCAAGCTATTAACAGAGTTGGGACCAATAGGAGTCATAGGAGTGTTGTCTAATCTGGTTCCTCCTTAGAATAGACCTTGCAAATTTTCTACCTCAAAATTAATGAAATGAAAAGGGTTATAAAAGTGCAAATTGGTAGTAGCTACTACTGTGATTTTTATCTTCTTATTCTTTGCTTATTATAATGCTATATTTGGAAAGTATTTCAAACAAGAGCCAACAGCAATGGAAAGACCTTCCTTTTGAATCAAAATTAGAAACATTAGTTGGAAAATCTCGCACTGTGATGTTTGTTCATCTCTTCACCATTGGCGAATTTTGTTTTCACTTGCAAGTGCGAACCAGCAGATTAGACACTTCCAAGGGTTCATTCACTGTGAGGTTTTGCAGGTGATTTCAGTTTAATGCAACCAGATAATTGTAGCCCTGGGGCTTGGCTAGGTTATAAAGCTGCTAATCCAGACAATATTATCCAATCGTATGTTGTGCTTATATGAGAGACCTCTGCCTTTAATAGTCTCTCCCCGTGCTTGTAAGTTGTGGTTTTGGTTTGGTTTTTGTAGCCTTTTTTTGTCTGGGGGTGGTTTTTTTCTTGTTTTTTTTTTTTTTTTTTTTTTTTTTTTCTCAGCAGCCAGCCCTATAAAAGAGGAGAAGATTAAGCTCCTGAACAAGCCACTGGAGGTATGCAGTGCTCTATTATATATACACCCCATACATGAAATGCACATACATCATGGATAAGCTGGCTCACAATGCTGAAGGGTATGTTCACCTCCGCATTTAAGAGATGGTAAGGTGGTGGGCACTGACAACTCTGAAAACTAAAGTCTATATTTAGTTCTAGGCCCACATGTAGCTGAAGCAAATGTATGGCAATGTTTTATAAGCAGTACTGTCAAGTAGTCAAAAACCACATATTTTTGTTTTAAAAAAATTTGTGTATTTGTCAAAACAAAAATTTTTCATGGCAATACACTTGGTTGAAAAAAGATTTTTGGGGGAGAGAAAGGAAGGTGAAATTGCATGTCAGCCTGAAATCTGAACCTTTCCCATTTGAAAATTATGTTTGCTCAACTCTAATGAAATTTACATTATTTAGTTACAAGAGGGACAGTTCTTGCAAGTTTGCCATTCGGCCTTTTGAAATAGAAGAGGTTGAGAGGGGTCACTTCAAGCTGTGGCTGCCCCATTCCTGGAAGTGTTCAAGGCCAGGTTGGATGGGGCTCTGAGTAACCTGGTTTAGTGAAAGGTGCCCCTGCCCATAGCACGGGAGGATAGAACAAGATGATCTTCGAGGTCCCTTTGAGTCATTCCATGATTCTATAGAAAACCTTAGATGAAAGCTCAGGCCCATCACTGCCTGTGCCATGGAAAAATAAAGCACAATGTCCTGTTGCTGGTGCCTCTACAGCATTGCTTTGGCTCAAGATACAAAGCAGAAGGAGGGGCCGTCTTCCAAACCAGCCAGCAAAAGGTTTCAGTGAACTACTGTGGCTGGAATAAATAACTTGGAAATGGGGAGTAGCACTGCTAAGACTTGCATTGTAGTGATTTGTTGTATTAGAGATGGGAAGAGATCTCCGTACTGCTGATTTTATAAGGTGGGATTGCTCCCACTGACGGAGGAATGAGTGGTGTGCAGAATATGTTGCTTGAGCAAATGGGAGGGCCTGGCCGTGCAGGTCCATATGCTGAGGAATGAGGCAGAGTCCTCAGCTTGTTGGAGGACGTCAGTAGGCTAAGGATCATACCCTTAAAAATGGGAGTGCTGGGTTTCTTTCTGGAAAAGCTGGGTGAACCATTGTTCTCTTCCGTGTTGTAGTACTGTCTACTTGTATAGCTGGTTTCAACTCTTTATCAACAAGTCTTTCTAAGAGACAAACTAGTGGACTAAAATGAATCGATCATGATGCAACCATTCACATTTGTCCTCCTTGAGGTAAAAGAAAATTAAGTACCAACCAGAGCTGTGCCTCTCACTTGAGCCTGGTCTGGTGTCTATTTGACCATGCCCTGAGCTGAATCAACTTGCTGAACTCCAGCCCTTGAACAAGCATCAGGCATGTTCTCCCTCCTCCTGCTTCCAGTGTAAACTGGAGCAGAGAGTGCCTGTTTCAAAGTGCACTGTATGAAGATGCTGTTGTCCCAAGAAATAGCAATGGCAGCAGAGAGTTACTGGAGTGTAGAAGTCAACCCACTTGGCTTTTCTGGATTACCTTAATCCTTAACTAACTTCAAGGAAGGAGGAGATATATAAAACTAGAGAGATTGTGCCGTGCTAACATTTGGTTATCTGTTTAGATAATTATTTTAGAGAAGAAGAGAGATCCAACTATTTCTCCATAAAATGTCTGTCAAATATATTTCTTTAAAAATTAATTTCATTTCAGGCAGTTGTGGCAAGGTCTGTAGTATTCATTGTGATGATCTGGCTCTGCTTTTTCAAAGGCTTGGCAAGTTCACATGTTGGTTTATGCATCTGAATAGTCTCTCTAGCTTCAGCAAGGCTATTGACACGTGCAGAGTTACAGGCTTGAGAGGTCTCTGTAAAATGCAAGCCTCAGATTTTACACTGGGGAAGAATAATGTCAAATTTGTAATTAAAAATCTTCAGGACAGGCAAATTTCTGAGCATGTGCAGTATCCTTTTTGTGAACCTCAGGATCTCAGCTGGTTTTGGTGAAAAAAAACAGAAAGCAATTAGCTTGCATCTTAGAGGCTAATAATAACTGAACCTTTTGGCAGATTTTGTGATGGGATGATTCTCTCTGTGTTATAAGCCAAATGAATTAATAAAACAGATTTTTAAAAATCACTTATTCTAACACAGTCATTTTCCTGTCAGAGGTGCATAAAAGCAAAGAATTTGCAGCCTGGACTCTGTTACTTTTTGCTTTAGACCTTTTGGTAAGGATTAATCTCATGTATTTGTGCCACGTTAGAGCAGATCTCCCTTTGGAGTGACAATCTTGTGTGTTCTGCTTGAGATCTGAACAAATTCCATAAAGTCAGTCCCCTTTATTCTCTCTTTTTATATCCAGGCGGATATGGATATGTCTGGATCTCATTGGTAGAGGAAAATGCAATCACACACAGAGGTCGTGATGGCAATGTCTTCCAAGTAATGGGAAACAGTCTTTGGGGGAAGAAGCGAGAGCTGCTGGAAGAGAGAAGAGTGAAAGAGCAGTGAGATGTTCCCCAAGATATTGTAGTTCAGCTTAGTTAGGGCTGATTGATATGTAAGCAATGTATGAATGATGCTGGTTATGTGAAAACTTCACCATCTGACAAAGGAATTAGATGCTTTTTGAAAAAATAGACATCACTTCCCCCTTTGAAAATATAGCGGGCTTTATCATGCATCAAATCAGATATGAAATAATCCAAGGAGGAGACTTCCCTTCACCTTTTATTTCCCACCTGTGGAGTTAGCTAATGTAGGACAGTGCTGAGACACTAGTTACGGTATGAAAGGACTCTTCCTCGTTGTCCCCTGCCCTCATTCTACAGTGAGTGGAGCTTCCCTGGACTGAATGCCAGGGAAGTTTTCTATGTTCTTCTTCTACGTGGCCAAACATGCGTGATGTGCAGTGGGCTTTTTAGCTGTTGTTTTGGTCTTGTTAACTGTAAGCCTAGAAGGTCTTGTCTCTTTTGCTGAACTGTGAAATACACACTGATTCTTCTGAACAGGTTGTCTGGAAACCAAATGGTTATGCCTCTTATTTTTAAAATGTACGTAATAGTATCATTTGCTCTTACCTCTGAAAAAGACTGACACCTCCACCAACATTCTCCTCAGCAACCAGAAAATAATCTAAATGCTTCATCCTCACCTGGGGCTCACGTTCCTGATCTCTCATTCCTTATCAAAAGCAGTCATGCACAGAACACAGACTGAAACCATTGCTACCTAAGGCCACTGTTTAGGCCAAGAATAAATCTGATCAGCTGCAGACTTTTATTTTTCAGTGGAGCCTTTGCTTCTCCTGCTCCTTCTTCAAGAGAGACAAAAGCCCAAGAAAAACATTCACAAAGAACCTACTGGGAGGATTAGGCTGTTTCCTTCAGCTTCTCATGATGCATCCATTACCCCACTCTCTGAGTACCTCTCGCTTTGTAGGTAAAGCTGTAGAGTCTTAATGCAGAGCTGTCCTTGTGCAGCGTGACTTCTCTGTGCCTTGTTCTCCTTGTTCTCTTTCAATGGAATTGCAGTGCTGCTTTGCATCCTGGGGTTCAGGCTTCATGAAAACAGCCATCTGACAAAGCTTTTTTTTTTTTTTTTTCTGACTCAAGGTAGAAGGAAACTATCATTTGATGCTCAAGTGAGCCACTCAAACATTTGCCAGCTTGAGTGTCTTAGGGTACCCACTCCTGCATTCAGGTGCCTGCATGATAAGGTCCCAGTCTGGTGCCATGTCGTTGTGTCTGAGAGATAGGCACAGTTTAGCCGTAGCTGGATTTTCCGTTCATTGAAGCTGGGGGCAGTATTTATCTGTGGAACTGCAGAATAACCTGGCTACTAGTGTGGTGCCCTGTGGTGCTCCAAGTCCTTTGGGAGCACAGGGAAGTGAGGCTGGGTGTCTCCTCAGAGCACTGTTGGGCTGTGCGCCTCCACCCCAAGATCTCCCTTGATCTGAGGGCACTGGAGGAAGCCCATCAAACCTGTCCCTTTGGCTCCACAGCGCTCGCTGTCTCTTCACCTGCATGTCCCTGTCCTAGTGCCCTCCCTTTTCATTTCAGTGCCCAGTGCAAGTCCTGCCCACAGTGATCTGCCCTACCTGGAGCTCTTTTATAGAATAATAGCCTGCATGGAAGCAGGTTCAGAGAAGTTAGAGATCAGCACAACCTTTTGCTCATCTCTGCCTGTCTCTTTCAAGCAGCTTTGAAGAGGGAAGATCTCCTCTCCTCCTTTCCCACTGCCCCTCTGCCCCAGCTCTTTCTCCTTCCTGCCTGGGAGTAAACAGTAGATGTTACATGTATTAACACTGAGCTCTAACACAATGCTCCTGGGCGTGCTCTGTGTGCAAGTCCCTGGCAGCCGTAAATTAATTAAAAGTAGACAGAAACCCTAGGAAAAAAGCAAGTTCCCTTCCCCCTTCCCCCCTGCCCCTCTTTTCCTTTCTCTCTCTGTGGGTAAATAGCTAATTCCTTTGTTCCTTGCTGCACTATTTCATTTCTGCCATCATTGTCCTCATTGTTCTCTGAAACAGGAGGGGTCTGGGCCAGGAGCAGCCAAGGTCTTGGCTAATGACGGGAAGTCTTTAAAGTTTGCGCTGCATTTCATCTTCTCTGTGGGAGTTTTAGGACGCATCCAGTGTTTGATCCCCACCGTGCAACTTTGCTTCTAGTTAATTAACAGATCCCCATTACACTCTCTCATCTGCAAGCACATGGGAGGCCTATCAGGAGGTAATTCAAGGCCAATCTGAGTGATGGCAGAAATTAGAGAAAACGGTTGTTTTAGGGTTCTAACATCCAGGAATAAAACTCTCCCTTTGCAGAGGTGCCCTGTAAATTTGGGCTTGTTTTGTTGTATCATTTTAAGTTTTTAAGTGATGTCCTTTGCAATCAGATCTGTTTGGGAGTTTTGTTTTTTCCAGGAAGAGTACATGGGAAAGCAGTTTATTTGTGTCGCTGCTACTTTGCTGTGCTGGCAGCCTGCATGGTGTATGGTTTTGAGGGCCAGTTGAAACGAAACCGCAGTGTTATTAGCAAGATGTTTTCACCTCCCTTTCATTCCCAGCTTCCCCATTCCCACCAAGCCTATTATACAGGTTACAAGTATCTTATGGCAAGTTTCTAGTGTCGAGTAAAACCACCACAGGCCTCCCAGCTGCAGAGCTTTGTCAGGCTTTCAACTAAATACTGCCTCTCTCAGGAGTGCAACCTTCTGTCGACTTTGAATGTTTAGACTTGTCTGAAATTTCCCCCCTTCTTTCCTCTTTCCCACCCTATGAGCAATGACCCCCTTTAACTAACGAATTAGGGACTGCTCCTGCAGTTGCAATTCTCAGTTCAGCACTTGGCAATGAGAACCAAACCACGGCTATTTAGTGCAGCGTTAAATGGCCCACCACATTAGCCCCCTGGCATGCAAAGCTATTAGGTTGTTTTACTGCTGTTAAAGTTACATTTGTTAGGTGGAGTTGCTGCTCCAACAGAAACTTGGTAATGTGGAAAGGCGCAGACGATGTCTTGTGGTTGTGCTGTGTGGCTGCAAGAGACCAAAGTCCATGAGGCATTACAGAGGAAAGTTTTCAGCTTTGTTGTGATTGAGTGGTCTGGATTGCCCATGATGCTGTGGCAACAAGTAATCAAATCACGACCAGTTCCTTACCTGTTCCTTGGTCAGCTCCCAGCAGGGCTGCAAAAAGGTGCGGTTACCCTAAGAGGGAGCGTCCAGCGCTTTGGAAACTCCAGTTAGTGTCACGCTTGGCAGGCTGTGTCCTCGGTGTGATGGGCCGCCGCTGGTACCCTCACCCAGTCCTCTGGCTCCTTGACACATCTCAAGGGAAGAGCAGCATGTGGGGTTATTCTCAGGTGGCAGATGTTGGGCTGATGTGAAGACTCTCAGCAACTGTGGCTGCACAGGGTTTCCCCAGAGAGTGCTCCAGCCTGTGCACTGCAACACCGTGCCGCCCAGGAAATGGGTCTTTGTCAGAAATTCTCCAAACCTCCCTCAAAACAGGCTCTCACAGGTGAAGGATTTGCCGTTGTCTGCTACGAGTGAAAAAAGGGCATCATTTTGATCTTGTCATCAGGGCTGTCTGGAAGATCCTGAACACAGTTCTTGTAGCTGCAGAGGTCACTGATCACACTGGGAGGTGGGATTCATGTCTGGCCATGAACTTAGTGTACAAGTGTAGAAAATGGTGTAGAAGGTATGTGCACCTTTGGTTCAGTACAGCATGCTAGACTGTCCAATGCCCAGTCTTGGTCTTTGTCCAAAACCAGTATTACTTGCCTGCTTTTTTAATGAATTGACTTTCTTATATTCTGAATAAATATTAACTAAAATATTTTAAAATGTATGTGTGTGTGTGTGTGTGTGTATATATATATAATGCCATATATTGGAGAAACATGCTCTAATATGGGGAAAACAAACAGGGAGGCCATCAAAGAGAATGATTTAGTGTTTGAGCCTCAAATACTAGTTTGAATCCTGACAGGGTCAGCAAAGCCTTCCGTGTTCCTGATTTTTCTCCAGGTCACTGAAGGTTTCATGGACGAGAGGTAAAGGAGTGACATCCTTTTCCTCCACCTAAGCCCCAGTGTTCTGTGGAGCCAAGTGTAGGTACAGGAGTTTGCTCAGCCTACCTGAGTGATGTCTTTTTTTTCTTGTTCTTACTCACATTGCAGTGATTTGCATCCTGTGTGTTTTCGCAGCAGCAATACCTCTCCATTGCTGGATACAAAGATATTGTAAAGCACTTACTGATTCTTTGGGGTGGGAGGGAGAATGGATGCACTGAGGCGAAGTGAAGCTGTTTTATTTGATTTAAGCGTCATGAAATGGGCAGCACGTTCACAGTTAAGGCACTCTGTTGCTGATGTGACTGGGATAGACAGGGTCCTCAGCTGCTAAGCAGGGATGCTTGGATGTGCCACAGGGTTTCAGAGAGAATCCCCCTGCAAAGGGAAGCGTGTGCCAGTATTGTAGAGCGCTTGTGCCAGCCAGCTTGCAGGGTTGATTTGGCATTTGGCGTATTGGTAGCGGCTGCCAGTGTGTGTGGTGGAAGAGAAGGGAATAGACAAGAAAAACACAGGAGTTTAAAATAAAAATGTAAAATTATTTGCTTTGTGCCATATGGACTTCAATATTTTGACAAAACTAAGGCCAAAATTAATCATGCCAGGTTAGAGTTTTTGTTCAAAAACATATGTATAACTGTCCCCCTGAGTGTGTGTTTGAGTTACAATTTTCATCCAGGAAAACCTTAACCTTTTCAGTTTCTCGTTCTCTGCTCCACTACCAATTGTTCCACCTGGATGAACTTTTCCTATTGTGTGAAAGTTTAAAATAGTTTTGCTTTATTGAAAGTTTCTCAGTTAAATCTCTAAGGTTTTGTAAAGGATTTCCTTTTAAAAATTTTGTTTGGAAGAGTTAATTTTCTTTTTCTTTTCTCAGAACTAAATAGATTTTAACAAGAGCTGTCTTGTGTCCAGACTGGACTGTTTGGTCCAAAAGAAGGGAGGAAGGGATGAGAGGATGAAGGAGAAGGAGGAACCAGGGCTGCTAGTAATGGTCAGAGCGCCATTATATGAAAAGTAGAAGTCCATTATGCCTTTCCTGCTTGTCCTGACTAAGATGCTGTTTCCACTGCATGTATAGCACAGGGATTCAAATATTGGATTTAAGTTTAAAAATATGGAATCTGGCCAATTTTTGGATTTAAGTTTATAAAGTAACCGTTCATAACATCTATAGAAATGTGACCTTTTGCACCTGTGAACCATTGAATTTTTCACTAAAATGTTTTCATCGAGCACCTTACTTTCACCCAGCACCTTACTATAACTGAGGATATTATTCAGGCTTGCCCTGTATTAGGCCATTAATGGACAAGCTTGTCTATGCATTGAATATTTTTCTGCACTGGTTCCTGTTGTGGCACTTTGCTTCACCACTAAAAATGCCATATGGAGTGTACCTTAAGCCGCTTCAAATGCAAAGCTCAACTGTACAAAGGCATTCCTGAAAAGAAATAAGGATGAGTGTGGAGTGGAGCTGTTCTGTATTAGCTTTTCAGGGCTAGTTTGTTATGTACACAAGTCCACATGATGATAGGGAATCTTGAAAGATCCAGTTTTTATAGAGTTCAGGTGTGATTGAGTTGGGTGTTTTTGTTCATCCCACTATAGAGATATGAGATGGATATGAAATTCAAATATAGATCTCTATCTTTATAAAGTTTAGAAATGTTCAGAAGCAGGACTTAGGCAATCTTTAATTCATGTATGTAAGCAATACTATGACTATGTGAGGACAGTAAATATATCTCTATCTGTGATTGATCTCAAGATCAGCCTATCTATTATCATAAAGCCCCTCCTTTGAGAGGGGGAAGTGGGTGGAAATTTGAAAGAACAAATTTAAGCAACTGGTTTCCTTTCACTTTTAAAACCAAATAGTGAGAGAGGCATAAAAGACCTCCACTTTGGATGATAGCGAAACATTGCTTTGAAGTTCCAACTAAATTGCATTTCTTGTTCTCTGCTGTCGCCTGTAAAACTCAAAAAAAAAAAATGGACAAGCAGTGATTAGTATATAATAATGTAGGTTCAAATAGCTTATGGTATTATGAAAACAAAAATTCAAAAGGCCAATATACTGACAGTTAAAATCTGTCTAAGGGGCAATAGGGGGGAACCTTCACAAAAACAATATGCTGATTGCATGCAGCTACCCTGCCGAGTCAAATCTTAAATAAATTATACATACATAGCTGTACTGGAGCTGAGAAATGAAGCAGTTTAAAATGTTCCTGGTTCTGTGCTTTAGGCAAAGCCTGTATCCACTCTGTGTCCTTAATGCATCAGACATTTAGTCTGTTGGTTTGGGTGCCCTGCCACAGGAATTGGGCACTACTGGGTGCTTTGGAGGCCAGTGGAAAAATACAGCTCTGCACTAGATCAGATACAGAGAGAAGTGTGCATGATAAATAATCTCTCTTGATTCTTTGATGAGGAATTCCTTTCTCTCAAATGCAGCATGCGGCCCCAGTCCCCTCCACCCACTTGTAAGAAATCTTGATGAAGTACTGAAATGTTGAATATTTGGTAAAGATTTTTCCCACAGAAACCAATTTATGCATCCAAAAATTCAGTTTCTAAGCAGCAGAAGTTCTTCAGGAATTTGGGTCAAATCTGATAAGTAATTTCAGCCAAAATAAAGATGAAAATAAAATTCTGAATGTCAAAATGATTCATTTCAATACACATGAAACAAAGTATTTTGATTTCTTGGGATTTCCAAGAAGACTCATTAACTATATAGTCTAGCGATAAGGGCTGCTCACAAGTACCCATGTTCTCATCCTCTTCCTTCCTAAATTGAAGAAAAGTGTTGGATGAAATTTTTCTTCATCTTGCATGCCATTCTTAGTCCATCTGTACATACCGTCATGCATACATGTTCATGGAAGGAGAAATAGAATAATTCTGCAGGTGTGTGAGCGGGCTATTCCATGTGAAAACAGCTATCTGGCGTCCACTCTTGTGCCAGGGAATATGTAAATGCTTATCCAGAACTTGGACTGAAAAGACTGATAATGAGATCCTGATGTACCACTGGTTAGGGCAGATATAAGAGTATGGTGCACACACAGATCCTTGCTCTAAACCCTATTTAATTTAAGTTCAAGTCCTGATCTCAGTTAATACTTGAATCCCTAAGGCACAATGGCAAGGAGGGTTTGACAGCAGCATCTTGTTCACAAGATCTACTTTTAAACTGCTGGCAGCGCATTCTTTTGCCCAGCAAAAGTTTCCTTAACCCACAGCTATTTGTACAATTCCCCTTTCAACAGTGGAAACTCAGGTTTGGACCAAAGGTAGCAAAAATACTCCAGAAACATTGTTAATATTAAGTTGCTTTGCTCAGGTTTTTGTGAGTTTCTTGGGATTAAATTCCACTTCCTAAACATCAACCAAAATCTATGCTAAATGAACAAAAAGTTTTACCTCCTACTCAGGAGGTAATCCAGTTTTGATCATTGGCTAACAGAATCAATCACATTAGTAATTGTAAACCCAGCACAAGGGGATGCAAGCAAAGAATGCTACTGCTCTACGTGTACTGTCACGAAATTCTGGCTGTTCCACCAAAATCTCTTTTCAAAGATTCAGGTAAATTATAGTGAAAAAGAGCAAAATTTGGCCCTTACTTCTGCCATAGTATCGATTGCTTTCTATCTTTTTATCAGTTTCATTTGCTGGAATAGAAAATAATTTGAACTTATTTTTAAAAGTATATTTTAACATCACTTGGCCACAAACAGAGGCTAATGTGTCCAGCTTTCAGACGGCTTATTACCATTCAAATACTCTGGAGATAAATTATATTAAAAGAAAGAAAGAGGAAAAAAAAAAAAGATGTTTCAGCTTCTGACTCATTCTAAATGGAGACTTAGCTCTAAGTAATCAAAATTGCTTTGGTTGTGCATAGCAGCATTAAAAGCCTTGTCCACTAATTGAGTGAAGCGGCTCCAGTGAAGCAGCCTTGCCCCCTCATTATGTGATCTTGCAAGTGCTGTTTGTCATCATCGCTTGCTGGTCTCAATCTAGCTGTGCTGCTGCTGCAAATTAATGGTAATTCCTTGTGACAGGCTGTGTCCTTCCAGTGAAACCACAATGTGGATCTCGTGCCACCCCCGCCCTGCTCCGCTTTCCTCCCCACACCTATTGAAGTCTGACTTCCCACCTCAGGATATCACCCCTGACTTAGCCCTCCAACTCCTTCCAGCTAACTGGTGTGGCAGGGCGGGCATATTGTGGCTGGAGTGATGGATTGCACCCCGTGCTCTGCTGAAATAATATGTAGAGAGACATATGTAGAGAGACATATGTCAAACAAAAGGCAACGTTTCCTGGTGGCTCAGGACATGGGTGTCATCATCCACCACCTTGTGCAGCCAAAGGACTACTGACAGTGTGCTCCAGCAAGCAGGAGAGACCAGTGGGTAACACTTTAAAATCAAAGTTAGCTAATATACATGGAGTGTTGGCATGTCATTACTGTGCTTTTACACTATTGGGGTTTTATTAATTTATTAAATTTCTACTTCCATCCTGACTTCAAGAAATGGCCTTGACAAAGGAAGTATTAGTTGGGAGCTTAGAACTCAAGAAATCCATGCCTTGCTTTTCCTCAGCTTTGTCCCTTTGCAACAGATGCTTATACTCCCTTTTAATAATAATCTCTACTTCTCATCTTTTGGTTTTGCTGCCATTTTAAATTACAAACTGTGCTGTGAGGGCTGTCTGTATCATTTTGTGTGTGGAGATCTACAAGGGAGCCCTGGTTTCAGCTGGGGCTTCTGTCCCAGATTCTCAGCTGGTATAAGTTGGCAGAATGCCACTGAGGTCATTAAGTGCATGTGAAGGGTCTGTGGCATATCATTGTTATTTGCATTACTGGAGAGAGGGAATCTTCAGCCAGTGTGATCTTAGCCCAGATCTTAAAGAATTAACACCCATTTCTCAGGCGCATGCAGTCTTTCCTCACTTCAGTTATTTTCATTTAAAATTAAAATGAACAATTTTTACATGAAAATTGAACACTTTTTTTTAAAAAAATCTACTTCAAAGTAAAATAGTTATACTTTCATTGGGAGAAATTTATGGTATTGTTTTGAAATTAGTGCTTTTTAGTAAATTTTTCGCTTAAAAATCACCTTACCGATTTCTCACTTAAAAAAAAATATTTTGGGGAGGAAGCAGGAAAAGGAGTGAAATTTTGATCAAATCTTAGATTTAATTTTTTTAAAATAGTTCAGAAGAATCCAGAACTGATTGAAATTAAGGTTACAGCTCCAGGTTCATCCTAACTAATGTTAATCACTTTTCTGAGGTCACTAGATTTTGAACACTGTCATCTGAGCCTATCTCTTTAGAGCTAGAGTGTTTCAGCCCCCATTAGATTTTTACAGCCCTTAGGGCAGTCTGTCCATCTCTGCTGGAGGGATCCTGGGCCAGCTGTGTTCTTAACCCAGTTGAGTTGAAGTTAGGTTTTAGTCACCGCTTCTCAAGAGGTCATTGACTCTGGAAATTTTTTTTTTTTTTT
>VZTA01005502.1:150519-180862 GCA_013398855.1 Mohoua ochrocephala | reverse complement strand
TTTTTGATGCTAAAAGGTCCCCAAGATGAGCTGTTATCATTGAAATATAACGTAGCCCCATCTACAGTACTATTCATCAATACCAAAGTTAATGCCATTGTCCTTGTTCCACAGAGGAGACACCCAAAGCAAGGGAAGTGACTTGGCAGAGGTCAGCCAGGAAAGACATGTTTCCACTCACACCCCATGCCCTTGGTCTTGTGGTATTTATTGGGAGAGAACAAAAACAAGGTTCTTCTCTTAACCTTAAATCTTAGAGTCATGTTGGACTTTCAGCTCAATTAGTTCTTTCCCCAGTTGACTCGAAGATTGGAGATGTGATTTCTAACAGTTCCAAGTCAAGTAAATAATCTTCTACAAGAATTTTTGGGTAAAATGTCACTGTACCGTATTGCTGATTGCATGATTTGGGGATTTTGGAGTATGCCTGGCAACAACATTTTTCAGCATCCTAAAATATCTCGTATGGCCGCATGGACTATTTAATGCACAAGACTACCGGTAAATGGTTTGGACGCTGAATCCCTGTGTATGTATCCCGGGAGGAGGTCAGAACTTCTGACCACAGAGAGGAAAGGTTAGTTGCTTTTGTGTTCCACACTGTGCCCAGTTGACAGGACAAACACCAAGTTTACTGCTTGAGTGTAAGCTCAGAGGTCTCTGTGTTGGGTTGAAATAATTTCTCAGCTTTACAGCGTATATATAGCTGGTGATACAGCCAAAATAACTGTTATAGACACTGCAGGATCAATACTAGAGGTTCAGATGAATACTCTCTCAAATGACTGTGGGAAACAAAATAAATCTTAGTTCTGCTGAAGAATAAAATTGTCAAGCTGTTTAGGTCTCTGCCACGTGTCTCCATTGAAAGCAACAGCAGAAGTCCTAACTGATTT
Organism: Mohoua ochrocephala; assembly: GCA_013398855.1. NCBI lineage: Eukaryota > Metazoa > Chordata > Aves > Passeriformes > Acanthizidae > Mohoua > Mohoua ochrocephala. The sequence continues at coordinate 179,966 of VZTA01005502.1, read as the reverse complement.
CGGTACTGCAGGATTAAGCTCCAGCTGTTGCAGGACACTTGCATATCCGATGTGAAAAACTTTGGGTTCTTTGAACTGGCAAAAAATATCTTTAATTTAGATTATGTATAATCATTTTTTATTAGAGCTTTAACTTGGTTAAGTATAATCAGGTAGCTATTGTATAATTTAAATGGCCAGTGATTGTTATTTGATAATAACAACTTACATTTATATAGTGCTGTATATCCCAAAGGGATACCAGATGATTTTAAAGACTCAACAATAAAATGTACAACAAAGTAAACATTAATTACAATTACAGCATTACTAGAAAATATGAGGATATTAAAAATCTGGCAGTCTGTGGTTTGCTTCTGCTCTCATTTGAATTAGTTAGCCAAGCTCACTCAGAGTGCAAATGGATTATTAGTGGTTCTGCCATATCTGATTTAAGAAATTTTCTGTACAAGTACCTCCTCTGTACTGGGAGGGTGGTAAAGGGTGTAAATACCCTTCTGAAGCTTCACTCGTGCCGGTTGCTTAAGTGGAATGTTATTTTCGGAGACTGTTGAGCGGCTTGAATTCCTCCCTCTCTTGTTTGGGTGGTTGTTGTGCAGTGTTACACTCTGCGGCTGGTTTCTTGTTAGATGGGAGGAGGCTAAACAAATGCCACATGCCTGCAACATCGGAGTGGGAAGTCAGACATTGCTTTGTACAACCAGTTCTTTTTTCATATATAAGTCTTGAAACAGTTTAAAATTCAACCCTGTTACAGCCATGTTTGGGTTCTCCATGTTGACGTTTCGCTGAGGTGAACAGAGCAGTTTATGCCTCTTGAGCTGCTCTTCCAGGCTTTTGCATGTTCAAGTTTCTCCACCGAAAGGGTTGTCAAGCACTGGAACAGGGTGCCCAGGGAAGTGTTGGAGTCACCATCCATTGAGATACTTAAAGGATGTGTAGACAGGGCACTTAAGGGCACAGTTTAGTGGTGGATCGGCAGTGTTAGACCATTGAGTCCAATCACTAACCTTAAGGGTCTTTTCCAGCCTAAATGATTCTATGATTCCAAGTGTCCAGCTTTGTACTTTCACTCCTTAAATACACATTGTCGGTGCTGAAGAAGATGAAAACTTGAGGGATGTTAACGTGCTCTACTATAGCACCTTAGGGAAGACTACCCTGGAACTGGAGGTAGGAACTGGGAAAGTTCTGCTGCAGCTGGCACTTCACAGGCAAGAGGCATGACGGCAGTCCCTGCCTTTTAGAGGGTGCTATAATGGACTTCAAAAACATAAAAATGAGAATCACAGAGTTGTTTGAGAGGGGAATCACTGAAGTGATGGGACTGCTTTCATTGCTGACCACAAAAGCAGAGCCAGGAAGGCAAATGCTACTTTTGTGGATGGGTAATACAGGTCACTTGCTTTGTGGTGTTTCTTTTCTAATGTCTGATAAATTCTAGTCTAATTCCGAAAAATTTCCGGAACCCCTGAAATACTCTTGAATTACAAAGTGTTTTCAACTGCTGAGGCAAGTTGTTTGCACCTGAACATAAAGATATATTGCTAATAAACATAAATTTGGGACTATGCAAAACGATGTGTAAACTACTTTTTTTCACTGGTTTGCCAGATTCCTTGTCCACTGAGATGGTTTTCAGTTTCTGAAAGTAATAATTTTTCCCTGCCTTTTGGCCACAACATATGAAAACAGTCTACTTCAAATAACTTAGTCTTAAAACCATAGTTCTTTGCCAGTATCTGAGCTTTTCTTTAGTTTCTGTTTTAACACTCATAATGATTGTGTGAAAGTTGTTTGCAGATACTGTCTTGTTTTTCAGATTTGTAATGAAGCATGAGGGATTTTTACATTTTGTGGCAAAAGTTTTGCATGGTTCTTACTGTAAACCTTTCACAATGTCTTTAAGTTGTTTTATTTTTGGGAGGGAGATGGAAGAAAGGGAAATAGTGACTTAGACACAAGTTTTCTGCTCCATTTCCTCTATGTAGCAGATGATAACTCTCAAGTACAAATGGTGCTACACCCAAGACACTGAGCTCTAATTTTTGATCCTACATGTACTGGTGGCCTATTTACTAATCTGTAATCACCAATAAATTTGTTGTAATGTATTTAAGAGCCTGATCTCTAAGTAACATTGAGCAAACACTCGCAAAGAAATATCCTTGTGGACCTTCTGAAATTCCTTTCCACAGTGTTTTGGGTCATAACTTTCTTGACGCCACTACAACCAAGCATTGGGAATCAAAACTACACGTAACTCGTAGGGAAGTGCTATGAAAATGTTGGTTTTTTCTGAAACTGTATTTAAGAATAGGGTTAATAACGATGATAATAGTAATAATAATAGCACTTGTGATCATTAGACCTTGGAAGAGGATCCAAGTCTTTTCACTCATTGGCAATGCAAAAACTAATGGAAGAACACCAAGCTGGACAGTGTCTTGTGTGTCCTGCTCTGTTCAACACAAGCCTGTTAGAAATGCTCGTATATGAAAGACAAATTGACCTTCCATATGGGAAGTTGTAGCTTTTCACTTACAGCTCCCCAGCTTTGTAGAAAAACTCCCTCTTGTTCTGGTTAAAGTTGTCGTACCTTTTGAAAAGTCTGGATAGATCCTACTAGACTAGAATCCAGCCAAGGACATCATCTTCTCTGGAAGGAAATCAGTATTCTTCCTTAAAGAGACTTGATTTTTTAATATATTTTAAGACATTACTCAAAAGAAAAAAAGTTTAAACATGTCTCTTTTTTTAAATGGTCTCATTATTAGTTGGAATTTGAGGACTGAACCGGTAATTACTAATCAAAGTCTACCTGTGGGAGCAGAAACTAGATGGAACCTTGTTTCACTTATTTAAACATAAATCTCTACAATTTGAGATTAAATAGATTTCCCCAGGTTACCAGTAGTAGCCTTCTCTGTGCCTGTAGGCCATCTACTAAAAAGTGAAAAAAATGTGTGCACATGTTGGTGACAGAGATGTCACAAAAATACGACTAGCTTTGTTTTAGGCATCGTTACACGTGGGTGGATTTTGTGGACTAAGCATGGAAATGAAGGGCAGACTGGATGGAATAATTTTTTTTATTTGTAATAAAACTGAGTATGTTGAAGTAATTTGAAATCCCAGTGGTAAGGACTTAGGTACAATATCATCATTGCAGTGCTTTTAGAGGAAAATAAGAAGTAAATAAAAGAAAGATCAACTTGAATTGGAGCTCTAATTTTTATTAAGGTTTGTAGTTTTAGAACAGAGACAGAGAGTGACATGGCATAAGGAATGGCAGTGCATTAGTGAAAGCAGGTGTCTGAAAGAAACTAGTCTGTGTTTGTGGGAGCATGAAACTGTTGAAAAGAACTGCTACTTTCACACTGTCACATAAAAACTCCCGACGAGCCTGGCAATGAAGCGTAGAGAAACTCTCCCTTGTTTGTCCAAGAAAAATAGTGCATGCAAGAAAAAACAGTATAAATGGCTCTGGGCTTAGTTTCTGTGGTGTTTGATATCAGTCTTTAGGACTCAAAAGAGAGAGGATCTAAATGAAAGCATGGAAGTCCTGGGATTTTGTTATGGAAACGTCTTTCAAAATACTTTTACGAAACACCTTTAAAATGTTGAAGAAATCTGTTAGAACTAATCTCAGGAGTGGGAAATAACTGTGAGTTATTATTACTGCAAATTCTATAAAGCATCTCCTTTGTATGTTTATAGCATGTAGAAAATATAAATAATAGCTGATTAGTAGTCTAGTGTCAGAGCTCTGTTTTCTCCCCGTATTGGATAAATCTCCTACTGATGGATCAAACATTTAATCAATCTAGTAACATGGCCTTCAGCACTATAGTATCTGAGTGCCTCCCAGTGTTGGAACGCTCAATAATGCTTGGGTTTTCTCCAGTTACTCTGTACTCCTTAATTTGATTTTGTTTTTAGTTATACTGATGTAAATCTAAAACTACTCCACTGATTTTGATAGAGGAAGCCACCATTTATGAGCCTGAAGAGCAAAATCTGTCACCCCCCCCTTGCAATTCCCCAGCTATTCTTAAGTTGTACTATTAATAATATTTATTTGACTTATTAATCTGCTCCCTCATTTATTCTCCCTGTTCCTGCTGCATCTTTTTTTTCTTCTGCCACTTTAGGTACGATCCAAAGTCCACTGAAATGGCTGTCAGTCTCACTATTGATTTCAGCTGATTGGGGTTCAGTTTCCCACTTTTCCCTCCCTCCTTTTTTGCCCTCTGCAGCTCCTGAAGGGTTCCGTGTGAGTTTGTGCTCTGATTAATTAAAGTTACATGTATTCCTACAGTTCTGTGAATAAGCACCTTGCTGTACTGGAATCCTAACCCCCATATTTTCCTTAATACCCATTGCTTCCCTCAGTTTAGTTTTCCTTGAATGAGAGCTCCCTTTCCTCCTCATGCCACAGGTCTTGGTCTCAGGTTCAGCATTTCATATTTTAGGGAGAGCTTTGCTATGAGCCTGATCTGAGTTCTGTAGAAAACTCAGTGGAGAAACCTCACTTCCCTGAGATTTGTGTTCAGGACAGTCATCGTGAATATGAAAAGGGTTGTGACTCTTTTTTTTTTTTTCTTTTTCTGTCCCCTTGCTGCCTTCAGTGTTGGAAGCAGAAGAAAATAAAAAGGAGTTGAGAATTTAAGCTGGGAGACTTGGCAGGTAAGAGGTGTGTTTTCTTCCTTGCCAGCGAGGCATTTCTGGATGAGCTGATGTGAATTGGCAGCGTGTTGGCTTCACTCTGGGAGATGAGGCTGGTCCAGGGCCTGCACAGTCCAGTTGAGTTCCTTGATCCTTCACAGCCTTTTTGTGTCATTGTGGGCAAAGACTTCACTTTGCTCGCCTGCAACAGGGGCAGAAAGGCTTCCCTGCGGCAGGAGGGCGGCTTGAGGAGAAATGCAGGAAAGACTGGGAAGTAATGAGCTGGTGTAAAAGATGGCAGAGCACGTGAGCTACTTGGACAAAGTTGCCCGGTTTGAGGGTAACAGCTGTGCTGTGGGGACAGCTGGGCTGGTGTTTGCATTATTTCAAGAAATGTTTTGCTAAGGTACTTGGGTGCTATCTCTAACTTCCCTGCGTTATCTTCTTTGAAGCCTCGTTTGATTACTTTACTCTCATTTCCTGTTCTACATGGTTTTAAATGGGGTGAAAGTGAAATACAGTATAAGCAAGATACAAGACTTGCTTTCCTATAAGAACCATGCTGAAAGCACAATAACAACATTGGAAAGCTATGCACTACTCGTTGGACAACTGCAGCGTGCAAAGACAGTTCCTAAGGGCTTACTTGAGGTACATTTAGGGACAAAAGGCTTTTCATGGGAACAAAAGCCACAGCCAGGCTGCCAGATTTCAAACCCTCCCCTGAAACTCGAAGCACCAAAGTGTTTTTCAGAGGAGGAGCTTGAAGAATTTTCAGCGTAATATTGTGTACCCTTGTTTTTGGGAGAAGTTGTCTCATTTCCAAAGCTCACAGCCTGAGGCAGTCATGCCTCGGAGATAAATCAGCTGAAACGGCAAAATACTGGCGGGGTATGAACAACTGCAGGTAGTTGTTTAATCGCTTGTGTCAAGTAATCTTAATAACAGGTATGGTTACTGAGCCAGTCAATTATATAAATTGTCCTGCTGCCTTTCCTGGGCTCTTACTGAGGCAGAGCTATTGATACCTAAGATGTGACTGTGTGCAACTGCAGTACTATGACTATCTTAAAAGACAGAGCTCACCCAAACGGGGAGGGACTGATTTATTTCTGCTTCTCTGCCTTTTCTCTGTGGCACTCTGTAGTGAGAATCGTGGATTTTCTTCCCCCTCCTCTAGATTTGTGAGAATACATTTAAATTTTAATATTCAGAGGCCCCGAAGATGTAAATAGCACTAAGATAAGTGTTGCCCTGTTTGAAATTCCCTGCTGGGTCCACCTGTCATGCTTTGTCTGATGTTGGGATAATAAGCTCTGTGGGGCAGTAAATGCCTCCCTTGCTCATCCACACAGCCTGTTATGCTGCTTTTTGGAGGAGGCTTCGAGCAACACGTCATGGGAAAAATACCAAACTCCTGTGACTGAGAGTTTGCAGGCACATGGAGCAAGCTTGGCTCAACTCACAGATCAAAAGACGTTTGTGGCTGATAAGAGAATAAATAATTTTCTAGTCTGAAATAATCTGGTCCCTAGCACTTATGAGAAGACTCACCAGTATTATAAAAACAGATTTAGTTGCAAAATTTTTTGTCTGAGAAGAAAGTATTTGTGTTTTCACAAATATGTTACTAATTGACCTTTGACAAGTTGGCCATGTTTGGCTTGGAAGAATTTTTCTCCTGGGTTTGGATATTTGGGTTGGTTTGGTTTTTTATTTGCCAGTGCTTTCTTGGTTTTTTGCAATTTTCAAACCCATATATTGGCATCTGGTTTTTTGCTGTGAAGTTACATCATTTCCAGTCAAACCTGTGTAATGCATCAGGCTGTCTCCCTATGCGTACTGGGTCATGTGTTTACTATTAAAGCTCAGTTTCTGTGCTTTTTCATAACAGTTTAGTTGTCTGCAGGAACTGGTAGTTAAAGCATGGCAGGCTGGAGATAATTCTTTAGGCTCAGCCTCTGTTTCCACTGCCTTTGATCAGGATACATTCGACTTTCAAATACTGTTTATAAATTATTTTTTCACATGCTGCTTTTGATTTTCGTAGATGTGCCCTTCCACACAATAGGAATAGTGAGTGATTTCTTATTATAGTTCCTTAGCATGTAAACATTATGTTACTGTAAACTCTGATCAAATTTGAACTGTAAGTGCAGGTAAGAATAGAAAGACATGGATCCCACTACAAAGATTTTGCAGTTAGAGTGGTAACAAATGACATGGAAAAGGTGGAGAAGACAACTGTCAAATGGAGCATGTTCGTGTATATACAAATGTACTTAAAAAGAGAGGTACCCTTGTTTATTCCTGCAGTTTAATTTAACATCATAGTAAAAAAAAAAAAAATTACAGTAGAAAGATCAATGTATAAAAAAATTTGAACCATGTGGCAGAACTTGTCTTCCTGATAAAAAGGAGAAGCAGCCAGAGATTGAAAGAGTGGGAATGTTGGTATTTTTTTTATGGATAGCTTGTCTTAAAGTCATGAAAAATAAATTATTCAACCTTTTTCCAAATAAAGCAGGAATGTTTATGACTTCTCCCTCTATCTGATTTTGATGAGAAAGAGTCGAGTATCAGTAGAGTTGCAGAAACCTCCTCCACACAAATGTGGTAAAGTATCTTAGATCTCTGTGGTCTGCAACTTGGACACCCAGTGTAGGCTGGAGAGAGTAGCTCTATGAAATAAGGAAAAGGAGTTTGTCTGAGGCTGTATTCTCACTGCAGGTTTTACTTCCAGTTGGTAAATAATATAAATGTTCTTGGGCAAAATTTCGTTATAATTGCATTTTCTGTTGCAGATACAATTTTGGTCAACCTGAGAGTTTAAGTCTGTTTGTGTGGTGATGATGGGAAGTGGGTTGGGAGGAATTGCTGTTACTGTATTACTTCCCCTCCAAAAAGGTCTCAAAATGAAACCAGCTACTAAATTGGTAATCTACAAGTTCACAATATTTGCATGCGTTTCTGAGTATGGCTGTGAGAGGGAGGAAGCCCCCGTTTTTGCACATCATTTTTTTTCTGTGTCATCCTGAATTTTGAGATCTGAATCTCTTACTTGCGTGGATGGCTTTAGTTTTGGGGGGTTTTGTGCTAGTTTCTGTAAAAATCCAAGACTGAGGCTTGTTTGCAAGAATGGCTTGTGAGTGGGTACCTCTGACTGATCATTGGACCCACCAGGTCTAAAGAGTGCCATATTTATGTTGAAGGAGCAGGTCCAAATCATAATATGATGTCTTATTGGAGTGTTCATATATGAGTTTGCGTACTGTTATGTCAACTGCAAGAACTGTCGCCTAAGAAGGAATTAGGATGATTTAATAGCACTGAAGGGACTTAGGATAAGGTGTTTTTTTGTACCTTCATTTTGTGCCCAGCAGTTGCTCAGGTAACTGAGAATCAGTGGATGAATATTCCCAGACAACACAGGTTAAAATCATGCACATTGTCCAGTGGTACATCCATGAAAATGGGATGAAACAGGAAATGCTAACTGAAGAAGCTGAGGGCAGCAGAAACATGGGAAATGCCCTTTTCTGCCTGTTCTGGCAAACAGAAACTATAGGTTTGTTTCTCCCTTCACAAAAAAAATTCGATGCAACCAAGACTAGATTCTTTAACATAATCTTCATGGGTTTGGGTATCATTAGGTAGGATGGGTGACAATCTTTTTGCCTAAAAATCACTAGCAATGAAAATCAAATAGCTCTAAGAAACAGCTAACTCATCAAATGTTACCTCTTCCTAAAAGCAGTGAGAAAAGGTAGCTGAGATTGGGAATGAGAAGTGGCCCTAGAGTCTTGGAGAAGTGCTGTAAATCTAGAAATGCCTTGGCTCAACCTGCTTGGGATCTGAAGGTATAATCCAGTGGTTTATCTGCTTGTTTCTGCCTTCCTCTGTGAACAAATTCTCTGTGCATGGCTGGATTCTTTTTACCTCTTTGGTTTAGGTCAGAGTGCTCCTGGTGACTTCGCTGGTAATGTTTTTGCCTGCTTTTTAGAAACACTTTTTTGAAACAAAAAATGTCTGCAATTAAAAAGCCAAGTTGCCCCTGACGATAAGTGGTTCCTCTGCAGTTCTCCTATGAACAAGTTTGGGGTTTATATATATGTGTGCCCTGCACCCATATGTATAAACCCCATGGTACACTTTTTTTTAGGTACATCGTTTTCTTTCTTTCTTTAGATAGTGGGAATAAGTGAACCAGGAGTTAAAAATTCAAGTACTTAATTTGTGCTTCTCTATGACAAGTCCCAGTGCTGTTCCCAGTCTTGGTCTGCAGGATCTGCCTGTCCCTGGTGTGTCTAGGCCAGCTGAAGGGCAGGGTTTCTGGAAAGCTTTGTTTTTCTTTGGCTTTGAGGCTGTGTGTGGGTGTTCACTTCTTGTTCACTTTTTCTGAAATGGGAAATGCTCTTTATTTAAGAAAAAAAAAGTAGTTGAGCTTTAGTTGTCTACTCTGCTTTCCATGTTCAATAACATCGCTTCCCACTGGGAGGTGTCGGTCCAGCCTACCAGTCCAGTGTGCATCTGGACTGTTTTTCTGAGGTGATGAGTTAAGTCTCCTTCTGAAGGTGTTGTGGACACCTCAGAACCTGTGAACATCAGCTAGTGAACATTTTTTCATGGTTTTCTGTAAGCATCATTTAAAAGTTAGTTCGCATTCCAGCAAATGTCAGTTCTGTGGAGCTGTTGAGCTCCTCTAAAATTCAGGGTCGATGCAGTGAACAAATCCTGCTGTCTCTTTTTGGCCAATATCATGACAGAACTTCTCAAAGTTTTTGCCTTCTTTTCATATATTTGTTCAACAAAGGAAAGAGACCACTTCATTTAGCAATTTCAGTTCGGAAGTGTAAGTAGCATTTGTGGTGTTTGCTCATGTGAAAAGATCGTAGTTTTTAATTTCTAGAATTTTAATCCCTTTAAAGACAAAGATGTTAAACAGATGAATGTTGTCATATGAATAAGTAAACATATATAAAAATAGAGTGAATTAATAAAGCAAATTAACCTGGTTATTGTAAGGATGTGAGAAGATAGATGTGCCTGTTTTTCATGTGGAAGTCTTGGTGGCAATAGAGAGACCAAACCAAGTTGAACCCCCTGTTCCCACAGGGCGGTATGACCTGTGCCCAGGGCTTGTTAAGTGTATGTGTTTGCTCCACGGCTTCTCCAGAAGGAGAACTTCAGATTTTAGTGCCCGTGCTTTAATGCTGTGGATCCAAAGTGCATTTTGACTGTGGCTTCCTCAGAGAGGAAACAAGATCTATCAGAGTTATCTGTGTGATTTGTGCTGGTTATCTGCCACATAAACTCACCACAGAGCAGCTCAGAACTGTTATACAGGTTGCTGATGTGGCACGGGGAACATCCAATGCTGAGCATGAAAGAGAATGGAGAAATGATGAGCAAGGGCTTACAAAATAATTTCACCTTGGGAGACTTGAAATCAAGTGAAATATTAATAAAAGGAATTTCAGGTTTGGTGGTTGTTGCTGCTGCTGTTGTAAGCACAATTAGAGCTTTCCAGTTTGTCTGACCCATTGCCCTGAAATGCTGCTGCCAGTTATCACAAGGAGGGCTGGGTGTTTCTGACATACCCAAATGCACAGCAGAGCTCTGGCTCTTCAGAATCTGGATCAACTCCCAGTATTAGGAACAGGAGTCAAACAGCCATCCCTTCTCCTGTGCTAACACACACCTTGCCATTAACAGTCTGAAGATAACTTTAATAAAATACATAACCCTGCTGAGCTAGTCTCAGAAGATAAATAAGTGTTGTAGAAAAGAAGCTTTTGTTTAAAAGTAATTATTTAAACCATGCATTACAGGTAATTTTCCTTTACCAGTAAACCAAATGCTATCAGAATTTCAATAATAGCTTTGTGTTACTTATCTAGAGAACATGATATTGTCATTTCCAGGAGCTTAAAATGCTGTTTTATTTTCATTTGTTTCAAATATAAGGGTAAATGAGACCTGAATATATATTAAAAAAAAAAAATCCAACAACATGGGTTTTGTATAATTTTCTGAGAGCAGCATTTTGTTTTCCAACCTTTTATAGTAAAGTAACAATCTATTGATAGTTTCCTAAAGTGTGGACTTAAAACAGTAGGGTGAGGAGCATCTTCTTATTTTCTATTTTGGGTAAACATGCTGAGCTGACAGCAAATACAATTCTTTTGAAGAGGTTTGTCAATAAAACCATAACACTGTGGTAACTTTATAGTGTGTATGCAGATATAGCTGAACACTAAGTGCTTCAACCCATATGTAGCTTAGGAAAAAGAGTGGTATCATTTTTTACCTAAGAGAATTTTCACTTTTAAAAACTACATGAAAAACTCAGCCTCTGTGTTTCCTTTCTCTCAGCATTATTTCTACAGTGTAAACCTCTCTAATGATCACAAAACAGTTTATTATGAGGAAGATGGAACAACTAAGGGAGGAAAACAATTTTTTTTAATTCTTCTTGGAGGGAAAACATCTCTGTTTCAAGTCTTTAACTGAAAGGATGGGCATTTTGTTTCGATGAGAAGTTTTATTATTATTCTTTTTATTTATGAGTATTTTTATGCTTTCTGTTTCAGTATGGACAAGGGGAGGGCTGCTGCTTTTAGAGCTGAGCAGCTGAGCCCATGTGGGGTTGTCCCCTGTGAGGCTTGGCTGCAGCCTCAGTTTCTGGCCAAGAGCCCCATGGCATGTTTTGGATGCAAGGAGGTAAAGCAGGAATGATACCCAGGTGCATTAAGGCCAATTTTCAACCCAAATTTAGGCCTAGATTCTGCCTAATCCCTAACCTAGAGGTTTTTTACTGGATGTCTCTAGGCCCTCAGAAATGCCTAGCCAATTGAAAGTGGAGGCCCCGGCAATAGGTGGATTTTTAGATCATCTACATCTGGCTGTGGTCTGTCTGCACCAGAGTTTCCAATTACCCAAAATGGAGAAAATAGCATTTCCCTACTTCAAAGAAGATTTGTGAGGATCAATGTGTTTGAGATTGTGGCAGTAGGATATATCTGTAACCTACATAGGTAATAGATCAACTTAAATACTTCTAATAAAAGTGGGCACAATAATTCATTGCTCCATCTCAGGAAAATTGTGATGCTTAGTGTTTGTGATCTATGTGAAAGAGGTTGAGATCTTTTGATTAAAAAGTGATACTGTTCTAACTGTGTGAATTATGAGCACGCCTGTTTGCACACTGAATTTACTTCTTGACCTACCCAGGCTGGAGTTTTAATCTCTGGGTGAAAATTATTGTCCCCCCTCCAGAAAGTTTTGTCTGTTTCAAGCTGTGCTCAGCTTCCTTCCATTTCTGTTGTTTTGGGAGAAGGATGGTGATGGGGCAAAGAGCAGAGGCAGCTGATGGCAGGCAGGGGTTTTGCCACCAAAGAGCCCAGCTGATAGCAAGGTACTGCCATGACTTGGATCTGGCAGGCAGGAATCAAAATGCCACCCTTTGGCTGCAGAAAGAGCTAAAGATTTGTCTCCAGCAAGTGACAGGCGCCAAGGTACTGTCGCCCATTTTCTAATTTTAGCAGGAAGGCTGGCAGGGATCTTACCTAGACAGACAAGCGTTGTTTCTGCCCAGGCCGATCTGCTGCCGTGGGTCCTGTTCCAAACTGCTCGGCTGGGTGCCTCCCAGCTTTCAGGGGGTGGTGTGCTGGTGGGAGGGAGAGGGGAAACCCCTACCCTTGTCTCTAAAGGCTTGTGAAACTTCTGAGCCTGCTTCAAGACAGTAAAACTCATCCCTTCTACCAGCTGTCAGGAAAGAAGTTTTTGTAGGAATGTTATTACTAATGCAGGGATTGGGTTGGGAAGCCTGTTGGAAGTGCCTGTGACAGTACCAGGAGTCGCACACACATGAGAAGCTCCTGCGTGTCCTCCAGCCGGGTGCCTTGGGTGCGGTTCTGGTACAGAAGCGGAAGAGGAAGAAGTGGTTACGGGAGTTCACCAAAGGGGGAAGGGAGTGGGTCTTCCCCCCTACGAAGTGACTGGGGCATGTGTAATCACTACACAGGATTTTCTGACAAATTGCTCTGATTTTGACTTTTGACTTTGGAAATAAGTGTCTAGGGAAAGGTAGGAAGGAGTCTGAAATAATTTCCTGTCACCTCCTTTCCTTGATTTACAAGTCACCTTCACAGCTTTGAGGCTGTGCACTGCCATGCATCCACCTCTCTGCCTGTTGCAGAGGGGTGTGAGATTCACTTTAGGAAACAGTGAAGCATATTCTGCTGGTTTAGCTCACGCGGTCAGTTCATTGGCAACTCAGACAAATGCCAACAAGGCACTGGCTTTGAGTCTTAAACAGCAAATGTGATCTGTCACATTTTGAAAATAACTGTAAGGACACTGCAGCCAATAGTGCAGCTGTGCTTTTCCGATAGCCCATATTCAGATGGAATATGAAATTGAGAAGAGCCTATTGGCACATATTATTACCATATTATTAACACTGGATTTTATCAATGTGTTTTTCATTTGTGTAATAATGACATGGGCAGTATTTAGCTTTCTGGGCTTTACATAAATAATTATTGGGAGTGTCCTTTTGTCAAATGGGTTTGGAAGTGGACAATGCAGAATTGATGTTTATCACATCTTTCAAAGATCATTTTTACCATCTCCACTAAAAGCTATATTTGCTCCAAGCACATCTTACTTGATGAAGGATAAGTTCTGCCATTTTGAGAGGGGTAGTTTTTATTTATAATTGTGAATGTGTTTAGCCACATGAGGCTGTCAATCAGTGAGACGAAAGCCCAGTAGGATTATTCCTGTAAGTGGCCAATTTCCCCCACCCTTTCGCTCCAAATCAAGGACAGATGAAAGGTCATGATTAAAACAGTGATTTTTTCCTAAATTGTAAGTAACAGTTTGCAACTGTTTTTTTACCAAGATGTCAAAACTGTATTTTATCTTGGGAAAAGAGGGAAGGAAGAAAATTATAAGTTCTTGAAAATATTGGCAATTTTCCAAATGGTTGTGTTGAAATTTATTTTAATTATTGTACTTGTGTCAGTTCCTAGCAAGGGTAAAAGGGGGGGAAATAATTCAGTGCAGTATTATGCAGCTATGGATTAAACAATTAATGGTGATCCTCTGTATCCTATTAGTATATTTGAATTCATTATTTCAACAAATTGTTTCATGAGCCAGTGACTAGTGGATTTAACCATTTATTTTATAGTCAAAACAGAAGAATAATTGTCTTGTTGGAGGGTCTTTATGTGTATGAATCCATCCAAGGAATTAACCTGAAACTGTCAAATAATGCAGAATGTCACCAGGAGGTTATTTTGTCTCAAGAGTTTGGTCTTCTTATGTGCAGTCAAGGAACTTGCAGTCTGGGAGGGTTTTGGCAGCTGTCTGGTGATCATTACAGCAGCCACCATCACTAAAATTGTGGAGGGCTTTGGTGTAATCAGTAATTCCCTGGAAGGTCTCTCAGTTGGCATTGTATGTGGTGGTGTTCTCTTGGACGTGTGCTAACCACTCGCGAATCAGAAATAACACTTCGCTGGTCATGGCATGTAGATAATCACCAAAGTAAATACTTCTTTGGGCTCAATTTTGTGTGTAAGACCTGTTAACAATGGTCAGCTAAAAAGACATTCTCAAGAAGTACCCCAGGGCAAATCATCTAAGCATGTGAGGATGTCACTGTTTTTTCTCTTTGCAGTTCACCTTTAGAAGTGTGCCAGGACCTTCATGATACCCTCATGGAGTTTGGGCCAGATGTATCTTCATAAATATTACTTATGTTAAATATTTTCTTCTCAAATTAGGCATGAAACCAAGATGCTATTTTTCTGTGTTGTTAGGTAGCACATTTATCTTGATAAAGAAGGTTAAATGGGTAATATTCTAATCTCAATAGCTTCTGGTTTTCCATTTCGTGCTTTTTCTGTGCTGGTAGGATTCCCTTTTTTGCCTAAAAGAGCCCCATGCCTTTGTAATGCCTGATAAAATGAGTCATCTTCCACCACCACAAGGGATGTGTAAATGGGTACTTTGTCACTGATGATGTGAGTGGTACAAGTAAAACTGGGTGATTTCAGCCATCTTTGCACTGCTACACAGTTAATCCGTGAGTTTGATAATGCACAGGACCTACACATCAGGTTGAGTTGACTGTTTAAAGGATGGACAGTGAAGTGAGTAATTTCGGGGCTTATTTCTAAAATCCTCTCAAAGAAATGTCCCGTGCTTAATATACATGTAGTTTTTATGACTGTGTTTTGCCATTTCCTTCCGTTTGTCTGTGCTAAGCTATTGTGAGTTACAAATTTAAGTGAAGAGCTTCCCTTTTCTATTTTTTTCATGTGAATAGATGATGGGGGTGCCACCTTCCTTACAAAATTTTAGGTTGGCTAGGAAAATTGACTGTTGGTTTTGGTTGTAGTTTGGCTTTTTTTTTGGGTTGAGTTGTTTAGTTTTTTCAAAGTATGCAAATACTTCTTCTGCAGTCAGTTATAATGATAGGCGGGATGCTGAAGCAACCTCTGAAGTGTCTCTGGTGGTTGGTGAACTGACAGTAAATTCTGCTCTTCTTTTACTTTCTACATCTGGGTGATTCACACAAATATCAAGTCACAAGTGCCTCGTGCCACGCTGTAGACCAAGGAGCATAGCATGAGATCACTGTTCTCAGGATCTCTCCAGAACACCAAAGTGTGGATGTTGCATAGATGTGTTTCTGTGAGCTGTTTATCATTGCTGGGGAGAAGGGGTAGAAGCAGAGATGTTGTCCAGGCCGGTTTTGAAGAAGGGTGCTCTCTCATTTCTTCTCCTACTTTGGTAGCCTGGATTCACTGAAAGCAAAGCATTTCTTGGCTTAGCTCTTCTAATGTTGATTTATTTGTTGACCTCTTTTCAAATGGCAGAATGAAATTAGCGGGATGTGGAAGAGTTAAAGGTTTGGGTGCCACCTGAGAAGAAGAATATATTGGGGTCCTAATCTTCCACTGTACAAAAATAGTGCAGGCAGCAAGACAATTGGTGTGAAGAAAACCAAGTGAATGTGGTATTGGGAACACTTGCAGAGTGTGCCTGTATAAAAATATAATCAGCAGGACATTTAAAGGGATGAAAACAAGTGGAAAAAGTAAATTTTTACAGGCACAACCCTTTCCTTCCCTCTTGCTGCAGGAAAGGAAAAAAAAAAAAGATTTTTTGTTTCAGAACCTCTTCTGGGACTCTGTGAAATGATTTATAGACAAGGTGTGCTATGTACAAGAGTTTTTACTGGCTGCCTTGCCAATGAATCAGGGCCCTATTCTACCAAAAAAAAATAATGTTAGCACTTCCTTTGCAGCCATCCCGGGTTTCCGTGGTGCGGAAGTCAGATGTAAATTCTGGCTGAATTGGACCCTTATGGAGGCAGTGTTCAAATGGCCTGTGAGGAGAAGAGAAACCATTCAGGTCATGGTCCTCTGCCTGCTTCAGAATCCTTCCATCATTGCTGTAATTCTCTGAAAGCAAACTAATAAAACTTCCTATTGACTTGCACTCGTGTGTGCTTTGAGCGGTTATTTACAGTCTACTATCAGCAGATTAAAAATCAATTAAAATCCATAGAGACAGTCAGAGTTACATGCTCCTCTTTGCTGGTAATTTTTTTTTTTTTCAAAGATTTTACATTAATATTTGCCGCTCGGTATTACTGAAGATAATGAATCAGATTTAGACAAAATCTGTGCGTCCTTAACTCTACAGAACTGTGCATCTTTAGCTTTACAGAAGCCCTGCTAAGAACCTCTCATTCGCTGTGCCTCTTGGCCTCCGTAGAAATGGGAGAATTTATGCAATTCATTTAACTGAAATGGAGATGTTGAAAGCTCTCCAATACTGTCATGATGGATGCTATTGCAAATGTGTAGGGAAAACAATAATCTTAATGATAAAATGATAAGTTTAATACCAGTACATTAGAGTGGAAAGTGAATTTTAGTACTGCTAATACGTTAAAATAAAGGAGAGTTTGATTTGTATTCCTGACTTTCCACAGAAGCGCTGCAGATTAATTTGGTTCTATCCCACAATTCATGTTTCGGTGGTGCTGATCTGGGACTGCAGACACCCAGTTCTGCCAGTGACCTGCTCTGGGGATTTTGGAGTGTGCAGTGGTATTTTTCTTGAGTTTCCTCTCCATCTGTTTGCCTCTCATTCTTTGCAAGTCTGATCTGTTTATACCATTAAAATCTCAAATATAGGGCTGCTTTATAATTTCTTTATAAGAGTGTGCTCCAAAGACTATTATACCATTGAATAGTCATGATACTTGTTCTAATGTTATTCATGTGTAGATTCAAAGGATATAATCTACATTTCTAATTACTGTTTTTATTCGTCCTTTCTGTTTCTTATCTTAATGCAACTTTCATCTAAAATTTACAGTAGCTAAAGAAGCCATGACTTCAGTGCATTGTGATGATACTCAGGTATCAACCACAAAAGTCAATGGTGATTGCGTGGCTAAGACAGAAAGCCCAAGCACTGAGAAACCGGGGAGGAGGGAGAAGAGGGCAAATCATAATTTAAGTAACTTGTCCAACCTTAATTTAGTCCTCTTGTGGTTAACCTTGTTTGTAGACTGCTTCATTGGATACAGGATAAAGATTATGTTGATGGGTGACTTCAGAAAAGCTAAAAAGGAGTTGCTTTATTAACATGGAGTCAGAGCAACATAGAGTAAATAAGGCCAGGCTTTTCAAACAAATACTGAAAATAAACAAAATATGAAATGACTCTTTGTTAAGCAAGCAGACTCTATCCTGCGGGTGACATTTTACATAAAAAAGACTGGCATGATATATTTATATCCTACCATGATACATCTGCACAAGACAACTGAGTTAAGATTGCACAGTCCACTTAAATCTCACAGTTCTCTCTTTTGATTCTTTACTTTGCAGGATAGTGCTTATGTATGTGTGGTGGGGAAAAGACCGGAAATGTCACCCTGTCCATCACATTGACTCCTTGTTGTTGTCCTTGTGAGAGCCTCACATCTAGCTGCACTATTCCTGCCCCTCTCTGCCCAGAGGCTGCTGCCCTCTCATCATCCTGGAGAGGGGAAGAACTGTCAGAGTGCTGGGGAGAGAGGGCACTTTTCTTTCTGAGTGGTTTTCCTTGTTTACCCATCTCCACCAGTCAATTTACAGCTTGTCTATACTGTTGATGGTGGTCTTGCTTCAGTGCCTTTTTTCCCACTCTACTGGTTGTGGTCTCCACTTTTCAGTGGATACTGCCACTCTCTGCTTGTCTTACTGTTGCTCTTCCAAACTATCAATTCCAATTTTTATATTTTCAGTTTTTCCTGTAGCAGCCCCCAAGTACCTTCTCATATTGTTCATCTCCTCTAGCTCCAGATACAAAAAATCCTCTTCTCCTTGTTCTGCAATGTTCTCATTTCCTCATGGTAAAGTCAGTGTGTGCTGACTGCAAAGCCAAGCCCACCTCCACATGGATGCCTGGAGCTCAGGGGTGCTTTGGGCTCTGTGCCACCACAGCCTGGTCAGCTTGGGCATCAGGGATGGTGGGCATCTGCCCACTGAAGGTGGGATTTTCAAATTTAGGTTCTTTCTTCATCTGAGAATATTTTTTGAGTCTTGTCTGTACCTGCAAAAAATTCAGATGTTCTCTGATCTTTTTGCCTAACTCCCTGTCCAGGTTTGTATTGTTAGTGCTAAAAAATTAATTTGCTGAAGTTATTATATTAGGATTCTGAAGTTCTTCTGCTTAACTTCGTTACTATGTATACCTCCTAAAATCTGTCCAAAAAAATATGTCTTTTTGAAGCTATACAGAAACACCATTGCGTTCAGTAGTGCTACCATTTCATTCCTGGAACATCATATTGCTCTACTGCTTTCAGGATTGATTTGGCTATTTTTTTATGCTAAGCCCTGACTCATAACAATTAGCATTACCTATGTGCTGAATTTATTTCTCAAACAGAGATGTTTTTTTCTGAGAGGGATTGTACTTCCCAAGCATTCTCGCCAACTGAGACTGTTCATGTGCTGGAGCACTGGATAACAGAGGGTCGGAGTCTATCCTCCAATCTGATCCTGTTCAAAAAGAAACAAAACCAAACTGATGAGGTTTTCAGTGTTTTATTTGAATCCCAGGAGCTGTATTTCCAGATAAAATTTAAGATTCCTACATTTCTGAGTTATTGTAACATAAAATATTAACTGCTGTGCTAGAGCTATACACTCTTTCAGTTCTTTCTCAGCATATAATTTCTCTTTGTAGATATCTGACCTTTCTGTAATTCTTCTAATTTATGGAATAGTGCAATTTATCTTTTCTTTATCATCTTACTTAGGGTGGCTGAGTGGAGCGATGGAGGGGATGCATATATCTTCTTGTTTCTTTTTTCTGACTCAGTGTTTAGTCATTATTTTCAGTATCATTTAATCTGTGGAAAGTTTCCCCATATGCCAGGCATATTTTAAACATGCAGCTGAGATCTGTGCTACAGTAAGCCCTTTCAGATATGATGCTCGGCAAAGGGCAGAGTTCAATCTACACCATTTATGAAAGTGAACCTTTTTCAAATGCTGTTTTCTAAACAAATACCAAACCTGTGTATTCTTGTTTTGTTAAACATGTAAATCAGGTTTCCCTGCATATCTCATTTCCCTTAGAAGTCCACTTCTTTGTGTAGTCTACGGAAAAACTCAGAGCTCTAAGCTGTGGTACCCTTTGTTACAAGACACTGTATTAAAAGTTCTTGCAAGAACCATTGAGTACTGCTAAGCACAGAGATGCAGCCTGTAATTGAGGAAGGCCCCATGTCAGACATCACTCCTTCATAAAGGTCTTCCTCTAGATTTCAGTGCGTGCTGAATCTCAAACTTACCAACAAGTTTTTTAAAGATGTGGCCTCAATGTCAAAGAGTTTACTTTAAAGAAGTACAGAAAGCAACTATAAGAATACTCTGATACTACAGAAGCTTTGATTACTGTTTGCTTCCTGCAGAAGTTTGTTATTAGTTTGCTGAGAATGTGGAACCTGAGAGTATTTAGTTTTCTTTAGCAAATATGTTTTGGATGTTAATTGAATGTAATGGGGTTTGTATGCTAATGGAATGGAGATCATGGGGAAAATAGGTATTCCTCAACCTTCCTCTTTGCTGTAATTACTGAATAATGCTATTTATGGTAAGGTTGTGTACATGTGCATGTCTTGGGAAAAGGATATGGG
The DNA here is from genome assembly GCA_013398855.1 of Mohoua ochrocephala. Classification (NCBI taxonomy): domain Eukaryota; kingdom Metazoa; phylum Chordata; class Aves; order Passeriformes; family Acanthizidae; genus Mohoua; species Mohoua ochrocephala. Next base: position 160,069 of record VZTA01005502.1, on the reverse strand, counting down.
ATTACTTATTAACAAAGAAATGGAATTCCTTTTCATAGGGAATTAGAATTGTGACTCTAGACTTGCTAATTTAAATAACTTGCAGGCTAAACAGACTTTTATAAAGCATTAAATGCTATTATGTCTTGTGAACATTAAACACGTTTTCTGAAAATATTAATTTCCCATTGGTTTTCTTGCCTCCTTCTTGTTGCTTTCATTTCAGACTGCCTGATAATCCATCCTCCACACATCAGAGGTTAGGGATTTCTGAGACTGCTCTGGTGCCTAGTTTTTTCAGTCCTGTTCCCCTCTCCCTGTGGCTTTTACCTCTGTTCTCATTAGCAGTAGATATTCACCATGTGCACTGATTCAGGATGAGGGCACCAACTGGTGATGAATTTGCAGCAGCCTGATATCGTCGGTGATACTGAAAACCCTGACTGTGGTACCCTAGCAGCTGCAGGTCTTCCCAAATCCCCAGTAGTTTGTTCTTTCTAAACTTGGAAGACCAGTGCAGAAAAATCAGGGAGCAAAAGATAATCTTTGAGTTTTAGGGGAAATCAGTAACAAATGTTCTACCTCCAGAGGCTGATACACATGAGTCTGTTTGACTTGTATTTTAAAGGCTGCTCAAAGAAGGGGTTGACCTTTTTCTTGGGGAGGGCAGAGGAGGGAGTTAGAAGAAGTTGAAATTCCATATTTATAACTACATCTTCAGCAGCTACAAGCCTGAAAAGTTTGATTCTGATCTTAAATGTTAGTGTGTAGGGCGATTTTATGATTACCATTTTTTAGAGAATCACAACACAGGGCAATTTGGAAGGGACCTTGAAAAATCATCTCATCCATCCTTTCTCATCAGAGAGTTTTAAGATGAGATATTTTTTTGGGCAATCCACCATGGCAAGCAGTTTTCTCTGTGAAGAAAAAGAAAATGCTTTAAAACTGGACAGTACGGCTTACTCTTATCCTGAAGTCAAACAATTCTGTAGGCCGTGCTCCATCCTGACAGTTTCATGAAAGTTTGAATGAAATATGATTGTAATCTTGGACATTGGTTATATAGCTCCTATTAACTCGTATTGGCTACTGATTATGCAATTTCTGTGCTGGTCACTTCGATTAGCCTTGATCATTTGGAGAAAAAAAAAAATCAATTCACTCTCCTGGTTTTAATTTTGATAATTCAAATTCACGGTGTTCTTCATCTGCTTTGTTTGATGCTATACATAAATCAAGGTTATAGACAAAACCAATTCCTGAATGAAAAGTTTCAATTTTCTTTTCTTTTTGGCTACAACTATGCAAAGAAATCATCATTTGGGCAACTAATATGCCTAAGTATCCTTCAAAAGGAACTGTGATATATTAGAGCTGTTTAAATGTCCTCACAAATCATGTTGCCTTGCAGCTTTGATCCTGAAATATGTGAAATGATGTCTGATTTATGCCACTGATCCTTCTTTTAGATAGTTAAGTGTTCTTGCTTAATGTTATTAAATAAGTTCAAAGCAGCAAATAGGCCATTCTGAGCTGAAGACATTTGAAAAATAGCCTTCTCAGCAGGCTGCATATACAATATATGCTCTTTAGTTTTTTCCTTTGTGGTTTTTTTTTGTGTACAGCAAGCTACTAGAACTTTCTTCTGTTTATGTCTCTGGTTACAATGCTTTTGGTTTTGTGGTTGAGTTTTTTTTCTCGCACCCTCTTGATAGGTTTCTCCTGGGTTTTGTATTCATTGGGGTATTTTAGGAGTATGTGTGTTGGGGGGTACACAGAAACAATTTTGGGACAATATGGGAAAGATCTCTTAGTCTCCCCTAACTGGGAGACTGATGAAGTGCAAACAAGGATATAAAACAAGCTGTGTGACCCAGCTGAAGCAGTACAAGAAGAAAACCCTCTGAGAGTGTAAATTAGTGGGTCAAATTCACACTCGAAGAAGAAGGGAAGTTTGACTATTTTTAATGAAAAATCTATCAATACGTTTTCACTTCTGTTTTAACATGCAAAAAGAGCGAGATGAGAAAATTCTTGATTCTAAAATATTTATCAGTATAAATATTCTGAACTTGCATCAGAATACTGAAGTGCAAATCTCTCCAGGCATAAGGGTTGCATAGGAATCACATCAGCTCTAAATTTAGTAAATCTTTTAATGGAAATGTCACACAGTTCAGACACAAGATTTAGGGATTTTAGTATGTTATAGGAGCTTTATAACCAATATTATACTGAGGCAATTTCAGCAGGAACTATCAAATCGAGATTTCCAGCGTGGTATGATCCTTGTCGAAGCAGTGGTCACCATCTTGGTCACCTCCTTCTGGAGAAGAGCTGTTTCTTAGGGAAAATTTCCCAGTGCTCTCCAGCAACACCATTGCCTAAACATCAGGCTTTCAGATATAAGTTTGAAAACAAAGATGAAATTTGCACATCAGGTGTCATCTCTGTACTCTCTAGTTGCATTGATTTTGATGTCTACCTTTGTAAGAATATGAATACTTAAATTGTGTGAGTATAAAAATATTTTTTGTGAACAAATACATACATTTGTACTCACTCTTTTAATTTTTTTTTGTATAGCATCCTGAGGAAATCCTGAAGAAAGAACTGAATAGCAGGTAGAGGCTCAGCAGTTGGTTGTTTTAGTGGCTTTTTATCTGCTCTTCAAGCCAGCTATTTAACTTTTCTTTTGCCTGCTTGAAAGACGTTATCACCCTGAGATTTAGGATGTCTGGATTGATGGTCATTCTTTGCCATGAGAAAGCATCATCATTAAATCATTTGATGTTTTCTTTACTCGGGACTATGGGTTGTGTGTGCTAAATCACTTCAAACTTTTCTACTTGTACCACCTTTAAAGGGTAGGAGGGGTTCAGGTGCTGCTGTGGCTTTAAAGAGCAGGGGAAGATGGAGGTGCTTCAGAGGGATTCATACAAGGGCTCCCATCTCTGACTCTGTGCCAAGTACTCTGGTATTCCAGTTATGTTCCCAAAGGGTGCAATTTGCTAATTGTATTTTCACAAGGTATTAGACCGTTACATTCATGGAGAGATGGGTTGCATTGTTTTAGATGTTTGCTTTTTATACTTCTTTTAAAGAAAGAAATTCTTAAATAATAAAGGAAAACACAAAAGACAGCGAGAGTGTTTTTGTGTGTGTGGTGGCAGTTGTTTCTTTTTATGTTGGGAAGCTGCATTTCTGCCACCCAAAGGACCCCGAGCACTGGACTTTTGCTGTGTCTGGACAGACAGATCCAAACATTAGTAAACAGCAGAAAGCAGGAGAGACGGGAAGGGAGAGGGTGTGTTGGAACTCAGTTTAATTCTGTGGTGTCACATCAATCTGCCCAGTTAAGTGATTGAAGGGGAGAAACGCAGGCTGCAAAAGAAACTGGGCCCTGATTTGTTCAGGGTCACCAGCAGTGGTTTGAAACCATCTTGTTTGCAGATACTTCTTTCATGTTATTAGGCTGTCAGTTGAGTGACTTTGTAAGATTTATGGCTCGGAGCTGGAGCGCGTGCGTGTGTGCGGCGATGAGCAGCGGGCAAGGGGGACAGAGATGTTATTGAGAAAACAGTGATCCATGCCTGCCGTGATTGAGCTCTGCAGCCTTTTGTCTAGTCCTAGTTAACCTCCTTATGCATTTTTCTTTTCACATGCTGCAAAAGGAGCTCAAGCAGAAGGTGAAGCAACAAGTGATAAAAGGTTGCTCGTAACAGCATAGAGAAGCAGTGGACTTGGTGCAAACTTACTGACTGTGAAATGACGGAATAAAGCTGTTTATTGGGCAGGGCCCAGGTTTAACTTGCTGGTGTCTTTCAAGCAGTTTTATTTACTGTAATGTTGTCAAAGCCGTTGGCTGAGTGTTCCCTTGTCACTGGTATCCTCGTAGAGAAATGTGTTCTTGGAGAGAGAATTTAGAGATAGCACTGGGTTACACTGAGAGTGAAAATGTTTTTGTTTTTAAAAACAAGCAACCCAAACAAAAACAAATTTAAAAAAAAAAAAATAAAAAGGAGAGGGCATAATTTGATCAACCCAACATAGAATTTAAATTAACTTTGGGTGTTAAGTAGGAATTGGAGATTGTATTTTACATAACTCTGAAACTTTTGAAATACTGGATTTTGATACATTCCTTTTTCTTTTTGGAAGTTAGTTATAATTCAGAAAATAGTTTTCTGGTCTTCTGTTTACACAGTTGACAGTTGTGCCAAGATCAAGGCATGCATTATTTTAAAAGATGAGTAAGAAAATCATTGTCATAGGATTCACTTGCAGCTGTGGTGACTCAAAGCCAACAAAATAGACCTCAACAGCAGAGGAGTTGGTGAATGTTTCTGAAACAGTGTCACAGGGTTCAGCCATTTAAGTTTTACAACAGAAAGGTTTTATTTGTGTTTGGTTGTCCATAGGTTAAAGAAGTAAATAGAAATTGCTGATACGTTGTCATTCATTGAAAAATCAAACTTTATTACCGATCTGGCCTAACTTGTGTGTTGGCTTTGTTTCAGCCTAGTCAAGTTAATTAACTTCAAGGAATAGACTTGTTCATAAATGGTTTGTAACGATCTGCCAACACCTTTGATATCATGATAGGTTTCATGTACTCGACCATGAAGGTGTTCTACTACAATGTGTATGATTTTCAGCTTAAAGTTTAAAAATTCTGAGATATTTTCTTAATTCTTTTCTAAAAAACAAACCTTAAAATCCTTCCCTAGTTCTCTTTTTTTTGTTAAATCACCAAGAAAGTACCTTTTATTTTTATCTGAGATAATTGTGCACATTTTGACCCTATAGTAATCTGATACGTTTCAGCATAAATGGGATCTTGGTTGTACAGGCACAATGATGCCATTCTTTCTTTATTTATGTAAGGATATTGATGAGAATACGAGGTTATTAAGCTGAGTAAAATACTGCTTTTCAGTAGAAAATTCTCTAGCAAAGTCCTACCAACAGCAGGACTGGAAAAAGCATAATACCATCTTTAAGTCACAGAACTGGGTCTTGGCAGACCATCACCTTGCTCTGTGCCTGGTATGGCCGCAGCCCTGCTGTGTGACCTTGCACCAGACCTGTGCTCCCATCTGCTCTCTGCGCTCCTGATGCAAAATACACGATAGGTTGGTTGGAAAACACCTTAGGTGTAGGAAATTAATCTGTAGTAGAACTGCACTTGAATTACACCACATAGGAGCTAATTTGATTGATAGAACATCTTGCAAATAATAGCTCATATATGTATCTATATATATATATCTCCTCACTTTATTTTTACTCAAAAGGTAGATGAGGTTTTGGGGAGTTTTGGGCAAAAATATTAACAATTATCATGGAGAGAATTTCACAAAATCCTGAATTCTACCAAAAAGAGAACTTCAGATACTTTTAAAAGAATAAGTCATTCTGATTAACTGTAGGTAAACACAAATTAGAGAATTACAAAGGAGGAGCTTAAGAGACATTGCCTGGAAACACAGGGATGGTGTCAAGGCTGCCAGTTATTTGTTGTGCTGTCGAGCAAATAAGATTCCTGGTATAAATAATATTCTGCCTGTTGATAAACATTAAATGTGGAGTTTGGTAGAGAATGTTCAGTATATTTCTTAAACAGTGAAAACTATTCTAAAGGCAGAGTGCTTGGAAAAGAGAAAAGGTACTATATACCCATGGGATTATTTGGGGCATTCGCTTGATTCAATCAACTCTTGAAAGCTGTCCTGTCTTCTTTAAATCCATGGTGGCAGCTACGGTATTGCTTCGTTCCTGATTTTAAATGCTTTCTGCCTCTACTTTTCAGTTGCTCACACTTAGGTGAAATTAAGAAATCTAACTGTTGGGTATTATGTTTTAGACCTGCTGAAATAGCTCTTCCTGCTTGCATCCTTATGGTCTCATTAAGACGATGCTCACAGCATGCCTGACTCTAGTGAATATTTGCAGACCTCATTTGCCTACATTAGAGACAAAAAGCTTTAAAAAAATCCTTCTTGAGCCATAAACGAGTTTGAGTTTGTCAGTATCAGTGATCACAGGGCTGGTGTCTCCCAAGGCAAGGGCTGAATGCTGTCCTTGGAGTTGAGTAACTATTGAAGCCCTCCATCCAAGCCCTTCCCACTGCTGGGATAATACACTAGGTCCCTGGCTTTGAGCTGTGGGTTTAAAATGTGAGGGCTGCTAAAATCAGTGAAAAGTCAAAGTGCGCACCACTCTAACAGCAAATCCTGTACATCAAGGACTCACGTAGGCAATACTATCATTCCCCTTCCTGCATTTTTAAGACTAATTATGGAGTTTAGGAATTTTTAAATTTTTATTTTAAAGAGTTTCATTTTGTTGAGTCAAACTATGATTGATCGTCATGAAGCAAGATGTAAGGCCTTTGCAGCAAACCCCAGATTCCAACAAGTGCAAGTCATCTTCATGGTTTACCTTTACCATTGTGACTCAACTGGTTTGTTTTCTCTATGCTCAGACTTTCCGCCTGAGATTTCTGTTCTCCGGGGGATTTAAAAAATCCTGACCTATTATATAACACTGAGGTCATGCTTTAATGCCAACCGAAATTTCCATTCTCTCTCCACTTCACTTATGTGTTGTGTTGTGCTTTGCCTGCCCTCCACAGCAGGCTCATTTCATAGTTGAGCTGATAAGAATATATAATGGGTATTTTTTTTAAAGCATGTTAAAATCACTTTGCAATAGGAGATGTCATATAAATTTAAAGTGATACTGATGTTACTTTTTTTTCAGCAAAATGAAACTAGAAATAATAGCAAAAATATTAATCAAAGGTGATGTAACTGTCATGTTAATGAGAAGTGCTTGAAGATTACTGAGCTCTACTATAAATAGATAGTAATCTTATGGATTTACAACCCTTATTTACACTATTTAAATTTCATGGTCCCAAAGAACTGGGCCTGAAAACTTAAGATGAGAGCCTTTCACTTGGAGCTATTGAATTTTCCTGACAAAACAGCTTTTAGAGAACAGTATCAGTTTACAGATGTATAACATTTTTCATTGTATTTGAATCATTTTGCTACTCTTGTGAAAACAGAGAAGAGAAGAAATTAAAAAATTAAAGTCTTTGTTAGAGGGATAGTTTTCTTGTTTAAATGTCAAAATAGAATTATCAAATTTTTAGAGAAAATTTGTATTAGCTTTTTTTGATGGAATCACTAATGGAAGTGAAGAAAGAAGTAAAAGGATTTTTTTTTATCTAGAGATAGGTAAAGTGCCTCTTCATCTGATTTTCAAATATTATTATTTATTAAACTATTCTTATTGCAAAGCTCTGATTGGAAGTTTATAAATTTGTGCAAAACTGTTTCCTCTCTACCTCAAATTTTTTGTTTGTTTTTTTTTTCCTTTTGAAAAGTTCATCTCAGGCATCCTAGAGGAGAGGAGTACAGAAAAATTACTAATTTGTCTGTGTGCAATTTTGAAAAGTTTTTGTTTCTTTGGATAATTGTCATCCTTACTTTTTGAAGCAGTAACTTGGAATGTAACAGTAGTGGGTCTTTGAATGGACATGTAACTTCTATGTCAGGAATGTTCTCTCTTCTATTCCTATGAGCATGTAATTTATTTTAACCTCTATTTTCGAATGTTCGTTAGAGTTTCCCAGATTTTTGCAGACCAACCTTGAGTGCATCCACTCTTACAAATCTTGCTCAAGCCTCGCATGAGGCACAATACTGATATTTTTATCTCCTCAGTCTTCCAGGGCAATGGGTCATAAGCCATTTCACTCTTAGTTTGAGTAAAACTCAACACCTTTCAGCCATGTCATTCCCAGGTAGCAGCTACAGTTACGCAAACTGTTTACAGTTTCCACTTGTTCCCAGACTAGATGTGCACCCTTCATGCACTAGAAAATGCAGCTGGGCAGAAAACAGTGTTTCCTAGTTTTTGAGATGTTGGCTTTGCAATTCTCATCATTAACTTGCTGCTGCTATCTTCACATTCAGCCTTTAGGTTTTATGTGCGACATATGTCACTGAAGCAATTCTTTGCAGCCATCCAGTCGCTTTTATTTCCATTAGCTGGAAAACTTATTGAATATAACGGGATGGTGATGCGCTTCTCCTGAGTTCTCCTTTTAGTAGATATTGGAGTATTATATGGTCTGTATAACTAATCTGTCTCACTTTTTATCAGGGTGCCTTGTTCAAAGAATGCTGGGGTCTGGCACTCCCTGGCTTGTGAGGGGACCAAATGGGAGAGCAGTGGCCAGGATTTTTGTGTTTCCTTTTTGCTTGAATTACCAGAAATTTCATGAGCATTGGCACCATTGGCACCATTCAGATTACTGTGGGAGCAGTGCATGTTTGTGCTACACACAAAAGAAATTAGAGAACATTTAACCCAGAACGTCTCCCTAATGGTGTGGGGGGGTATTGCCAATCTGTTGACTTAGGATAGAGGAGCTGTTATTGGATGCATCATTCTTGAAGACACCAGTGAGTGGTGCAAAACAGTTTTTGTCTGTGCGTTCATTTAGATCATTGAGTTTGGGGCAGAAAATTTCCTACCTGACCACTGTCACAAGATTCCCTCTGTGTGTGTGATCTCCTGACTCTTTTTTTTCCCTCCTTTTATATGAACCGAGACATTTAACTAGAGAGTGCTTCATCTTAGGTTTCCTGCTTCTGGTCCATGATCATGAATTTTAATAATACTTTTGGAATTTGCTGTGTACACTCACTGAAAATTCCAATTCATCTCTTCTCCATCTTCATTTCAGCTCACTGTTAGGAAGTTATGAAAGCCTACTTGCACACTCCCTAAAAATGTTCACTTCCACTTTATTCTGTGTGTCAGTGCAGATATAATCATTATCTACAAGTTAAGGTTAAAGTTTAGAGGTGGTCACAGGTTGGGTTTTTTTCATCTATAAAACTTATTTTCCTCTGGAATTTTTCAAGTGAAACCATACGTTTCTGTTGGAATATGTCAAGTCCAATGAAACTTCTGTGGAGAAAAGTTTCTTATCTCCAGGTTCTACTTTCTCATCAAAACCAGATGAGAAAATCTGTAAGTTATTCTAATCCTCTGAGAACTCACTGTGGCTTTACTGATCTGGCTAAATTCTTGCCCTACCTGATTCAAACTTTAGAAGTGCTTTTCATTTTCCTTCGTACCAGATAAAAGCCTTTACCTCTCACTTGTTTGGCTGTCTGGCTGTAGTAGAAGGGACCGAGAGACCCAGCGCGTGCTCCCCGTGTGTGAGACGGGTAAAGGCCTTCCTCTGAATCAATTATGGTCGAAAGTTAAAGGTTCTGTTGTGTTCAAAGTGAGTTCTCTAACTGCTGCTGCCAGGGCAGTTGATTAATCTGGTTGCTTGTGTATGTTATACTTTTAACAGTGTTGGTGTTTTCCCATTTTGGAACGTGAAAGGAGTTTGTAATTGCACAGGTTTTTTTGAAGAATGGGGAAGCTATTCCCTGCTCAGCTAAATTTGAGAATTTTGAGAAAAATTGTGTGCAGGTCTCTTAAGTACTGTGATAATGCATGGACCTACTGAAAAAGAGAATTTTTTTTTTTTTTT